>PVKV010002746.1:76358-143268 GCA_004027835.1 Alouatta palliata | reverse complement strand
ATCTCCATTAGGCCAACCATTTGAACATTTATCTTTTTCAGAAATAAGTGAAAACATGTAAAGTTTGTTTTCTGTGCCTCACTAATTTCACTTAACACAATGACCTGGAGTTCTATCCATGTTGTGGCAAATGGCAGGATCTCATTCTTCTTCATGGCTGACTAGCACTCCATTCTGTGTATGTGCCACGTTTCCTTTATTCGTGTGTCTACTGCTGGACACTGAGGTTTCTTCCTTGACTACTGTGAATACTGCTGCAGTAAACATGGGAGCCTGGGTATGTATCTCTTTGATACACTGAATTCCTGTCTTTCGGATAAATACCCAGTACTACACTTGCTAGACTGCACAGTGGTTCAATTTTTAGTTTTTTGAGGAAACTCCAAACAGTTCTCTGCAGCGGTTGTACTAATTTACATTCCCACCCGAGGGTTCCCTTTTCTCTGCATCCTCACCAGCATTTGTTACTGATTTTTGGATAAAAGACATTTTAACTGGGGTGAGATGACAATCTCAGTGCAGTTTTGATTTGTATTTCTCTGATGATCCATGATGCTGAGCACCTTTGCATGTACCTGTTTGCCATTTGTGTGTCTTCTTTTAAGAAATGTCTATTCATATCTTTTGCCCATGTTTAAATTGGATTATTAGATTTTTTTTCCCATGGAGTTGTTTGAGCTCATATATCCTGGTTATCAATCCCTTGTCAGATGGGTGGTTTGCAAATATTTTCTCCCATTCTGTGGGTTGTCTCTTCCCCGTGTTGATTGCTTCTTTTGCTGTGAAGCAGCGTTTTAAGGTGATGTGATCCCATCTGTCCATTTCTGCTTTGGCTGCCTGCGCTCGTGGGGTGTTCCTCAAGAAATCTTTGCCCAGTCCAATGCCCTGAGGGGTTTCCTCAATGTTTCCTTTCGATAGTATACACTAATTTTTAAATATAATCTATTCAATGTAAAACCTTCTCCTTCGTCTAAAGCCAAATACCTATGAATGTTTGCTGAGCCAAGCTCCCTGTGTGAAAATAGGGACTTTTATACACAAAAATCAAGCAGAAAATATTTAATTTAAAAAATCACCATTGGCATTGGAAGGCTAAAAGGAAGTAGAAAGCATGAGTGTGTTATTTCCTGGCTGCGGAGATTTGGATTTTAGAAACACCAAATAAATACTCCATCAGTGGCAGACTCCATGCCTTGCTGGGGGCTTTCATCTCAGTCGTTCAAAGGGAAGTGCCCTCTGCCTCTGTTTCTGGTAAGTATTTACGGAGAAACCATCTGATGCTGTGGTTTCTCAGGGCTTGGTGAAGCCGCTGCCATGAATATTGGGATTCAAAGCATTTTAAAAATGACTCCTCCACTTGTCTCGCCAGGGCTTAACTCCTCTCAGTACCCCGCTGCCCCCCAGTCTCTGCTCACCTCTGGCCAGATGACAGCAGGACAGCAGACATTGCAACCGACCTTCCCGGCTTCCTTTAATATTTTGTATGACAGGGACTCTGCCTGACTAATGACTAAGATGCCATCTGCAACGGCTGGGTTTCAGGACCCAAGAGAAGGTTGAGGACTTCTGCGCTCATGAACCTAATTTTGTCCAGAAGTCAGTGCCACACTCTATAGGCACCTAAGGACATATGACTTTCTTATTGCACTTGTCTATTTCTGTCTGTCCAGCGAACCTAGTAAGTCAGACCCAAATACTGCCTAGACAACAAGTTCTAAGTCAAGATCTAGAGAAAAACACTCCTTAAAACAGAGATGTTCCGTTTCTGAGACACTTGGATGGCCTCAGGAAGGTGGCAGCTTGCTTTAAGCCTCAGCAATCATTCATATTTTTAAGAGAGAGTAGGCTCCCCTCTTTTTTTTTTTTTTGGAGACTGAATTTTGTTCTTTGTTGCCCAGGCTGGAGTGCAGTGGCATGATCTCAGCTCACTGCAACCTCCACCTCCCCGGTTCAAGTGATTCTCCTGTCTCAGCCTCCCAAGTAGCTGGGATTACAGGTGCCCGCCACCACGCCCAGCTAATTTTTGTATTTTTAATAGAGACGGGGTTTCACTATGCTGGCCAGGCTGGTCTCAAACCTCTGACCTCAGGTGATCTGCCCACCTAGGCCTCCCAAAGTGCTTGGATTACAGGTGTGAGCCACTACGCCCCGTCACACTCCACAATGGAAGGATGAAATAACCCAAAACTTATTCACAATTCCTGTGGAATAGAAACGTTCAAAGGAAATAATATCAATGCATAAACTGCCTTTGATGTCATGTGACATGCATGTTAACATGTGACTCCATAGCTTATAGCTGCTTTATTGCCCAGGCATCAGTTTATCCCCACACACCTACAAAGCTGCCCTTTCTTTGCTCCCTGCTGTACTGGAGGGGTGGACTCCAACCTGCCAGTACACAGTCCTAAGGGCTTCATCAGGGAAGAAAAAGCATGAGGAACACAGCCGTCTGTAGGTGTCCCTCTATGACATTCTGCTTGAAGTACATTGAATACAAATTCCCTGGACAGTGAGAGGTAAGAAACCCCTACCCAAGAAAGCACAGTGGGCAGGGTCACTCACACCATCCATACCTGTGAAGCAGGGTTTTGCCTGCTGCCTGAGCTCCTGACCGCGGCCGTGCACCTGGGTAACTGGCGACCTAGCCACACCTATACCCCATGTGACCCACTCTTGTTCCTGCTGTTTAGCCTGAGCTGAGCCCTGTCTCGGTCTTCCCAGATGCCCCAGCTTCCTGCTTTTAGCTTCCTGATGTGCACCTTGGCTTCTGCTTGCCTGCCAAACACCCCCTCGCAAGCCTCAGCGCCAGCGTGGCTTGATCTCCCCGACTTGCTTTTTTATCTCCACTTAGGTGTACACATACTCTTCCCTGTGCCAACTGGCCTTCTGACCACCAATCCTTCTTATCAGAAGTTCCCTGACTGCAGATCTTTGTGTTCTGGCCTGATCTGCCCAGCCCCAAGCCTGCTTAGTACCAGGGAGACTTGGTAGCTTCTTGCCTCTTCCCAAGTCCCACCTACTATGCAATTACGCAAACTGGGCTTAATACATAAACTAAAAGAACTGTAAACACCTAGGACACCAGATCCATTTAAACATGCATTAAAAGCCCATCCCAAAGCCAGATATAAATGATTTTAGTTAACTGACATTATTGCTATCTTTCACGAACATGAATAATAGAGAACTGGCTGGTCTTATTAAACGGAATTGATGAAACCATGTATCTACAACCCAGCTATTTCAGTTGCCTATAAATATAGACAGAGAAAGACAATCATCGGCTAATTAAAGCCCATTCTTCATGGAATGTCAGTGCCTGATTTTTTGGCTGAGAAGCAATTGTCTATAAAATATGTATGCATATCTTTTCTAGTTTAAGGACTATCCAACTAAAATTAAGATTCCTTCAAGGAATAAGCATATCCCAGATCATCTGATTTCAAGAATCGAATGAATCTAATGTTCTTTGCATTACATCATGCTGCCTTTTAGATGGCAGCTCCAAGGTTCTAGTTAAATCATTTATACATATGCTAATGTAATGCTAGAGGAAGAAGATGTATGGTCTGCCAGGGCAGAGAGCCCACGTGACAGCCAAGAGCGACCACTGATTACTTTGCAGTTTTCCTTAGTATTTCTCTTCCCTAACTGTTGGATAGAAAATCATCTTGAACAGCATAAGAAACTAAAGCAGTTGTGTTGCTCAATTTTAATGTCTTTATTTTGAAAAGAAATAGTGCTTTATTCTCACTTTTCCCAGATTTCAATTGTGTGAAATTAAAAACTGACATGAAATTACACACTTCAGATATAATTTGTTGCCTAAAGCAGCAAACCGCTATCAAGGTGTGAGAGCTAAAAATGGGCAGCCTTGGCAGAGCGAGTGAAGCCTTTAATCCGTAACTCTTTGCTGGGTACCTGTAGCTCTTTCAGAGCAAAGCTAATTAATTGTCAATGCTGGGTGACACGCTCTGTGGTCTGGGGGCTTCTTGTTAATTAAATTTGAATATAACAGTTTCATTTGATAGAGGAAGTAATTTCTTTTCCCCCTTTTAATTTCAATATTTTTATTTAATAAATTATTTACTGTAGTTGAAATCTGAAGAAATCATTAAGGTTATTTCAAAAAAAAAAAAAAAACCAATTTGCATTGTACAAAGGACCTCTGCACTGTACAAATATATACCAGATACAGAAGTGGGTCAGAATTTCTGCCCCTGACTCTACTGCAAAATTGGGCTGCACCAAGACCTGGGCAGTTGTTTAGACAGCTGGTACCTTAGCAGTCCCACTAGAGGCAGAGAGGTAGAAATTCACATCCCCTCTGTACCTGTCTATGCTACGGTCAGGTTGCCTGGGCTGGAGTGGATGCAGACTGCTGAAAACCATGGCAAAATTACACTGGGCAATAAAGGACACTGGTCAAGGCAGGTCCAAAAGCTGTGAAGCAAGGAAAGGAGGCAGCTTTTGTTCTTCACAGAGAAGAAATCTTCAGGAAGATTTAGTTCAAATTTCCTAGATAACTGTAAAGAAACCAGGCCCTGTTAAGACTGCATATTTAACTCATGTTTACTTCAATGGACATGTTATTTGTAGGCAGGTAACATCTACAATATATAAAGGTGATTTTTAATGCTACGGACACGGTTAGTTATTAGAATCCTAGGTTAAATAATTTCTATTTTTTTTTTGGGTAAAATCTGGAGCAAAATTACTTTTTTTTTTTTTTTTTGAGGTGCAGTCACCGGGCTGGAGTGCAGTGGCATGATCTCAGCTCACTGCAACCTCTGCCTCCCAGGTTCAAGTGATTCTCCTGCCTCAGCCTCCCAGGTAGCTGGGACTATAGGCGTGAGCCACCACACCTGTCTAATTTTTGTATTTTTAGTAGAGACGGGGTTTCACCATGTTGGTCAGGCTGTTCTCAAACCCTTGACTTCATGATCCACCTGCCTCAGCCTCCCAAAGTGCTGGGATTACAGGTGTGAGCCACGGCGCCCAGCCACAAAATTACGTTATTTTAAGTACCTAGATAGATTTAAAATATTATCTCAACTTTACTAACGCATTGTTAAGCACAACTAATTCTATGACACTGAATCCCTGGCTAAGAATAAAATCACTATGTCTTACATTATTATGAGCCAAATAATATTTACGTTTTGATGGAGCTTCTAGAACAGATTGTATGAAAGGAAGAAAATACTTGCTCTCTAAATCAGAAGCCATCCAGCTATGTCTGTGAATATATTCATGTGCAACTGGATAGAATGTAACTCATGTTATATAATCAATCAACCAATCAATCATCTTTTCCTTGAGTGAATTCCCACGTTTACACAACAGCTATGCTTTGATAAGTTGCTTGTAATTTGAGATTTTATCAATTGAATCTTATTTCACATTGATTTCTATTAAAATTTCAGAGACCTCTTATCTGTATGCATGCTATTCAATTGAGAAGGGCTACAAACACTTCACCTTTAAATAACGGTGCCTTCCCTCTCGCCTGTCAAACAGATCACCAATAACAACAAACATTGAGTCGCTCAATGCTGCATTTCAAAACACACAGCTGTGGCTCCTAATACAGGACTGATTACCAAAAAACGGCTAAGAAATAGATCAGATTCTTCACATGCAACATTAGCTGTTGCCTTCACAGACAGAAATAAGTTATCTTCAAGATAGATAATCTTGGCTTAGATCTTCATTTAGAGTATTTGAACATAAAAAAAAATCTGATTCTGCTTTTCCGATTTGAGAGTCTTCTGCATGAAGATGGCAGCTGGAGTTACGAGAGTGAATGAGACGAGCCAGGAGGTGCAGAGGAGGAGGAGAACGGAAAGTAGCCTATGACAGATCCGTGAGAATCCTCAACACTGAACGAGACGATATAAAAAGAGAAGATTACAAAGGAGCAGCCAGAGAAGTAAAGAGGAAGATGGAACAGGTGGTTAATAATGTTAAGTGTCCCTGAGAGACCAACTGAGACAGAGAATGCAAAGCGTCCACTGGATTACAATTAACGAGTTCATTACTGACCTTGAACAGAATCAGAAGAAACACGGAGTACGTTTCGGTGGGTGGAGAAGTAAATGGGGGTGGAAGAAGTGAAGATAAGGGGGTCTAGACTATTCTTTTGAGAAATTAAACTATGAAAGAAAAAACATAAAATATTAAATTGTTAGGTATTTACCTAAATGCTTTAGACTGTATTATGATGCTAAGATAGGGCTTTGATTTTTATGGAGATTAATAGTTAATGTAGAAGCATTCATAAAATTCAGTTATTTAGCTTATAAAATTAAAGAGGATATCCTTCCTCTTATTATCCATTCATGTATTTACTCATGTTATTCCATAAACATTGATTGAAGACCTGCTATTTATAGGTTACTATGCTTTTACCCAGCACTTTGGAAAGCCAAGGCAGGTGGATCACGAGGTGAGGAGTTCGAGACTAGACTGGCCAATGTAGTGAAACCCCATCTCTACTAAAAATTCAAAAATTGGCCAGGCGTGGTGGCGGGCACCTGTAATCCCAGCTACTCAGGAGGCTGAGGCAGGAGAATCACCTGAACCCAGGAGGCAGACGTTGCTGTGAGCTGAGACTGCACCACTGCACTCCAGCCTGGCAACAGAGCTAGACTCCATCTCAAAAAGAAAAAAAAATCCTCAAAGGAAAACTGGATGTCTCCAGACAGATCATATGTGTCATTTTATTGGGTAAGAATAATAGAACCTAAACCTAGTAAAAAGTACATACAGGCTTTGGAGTCAAAGAGGCTTGGTTCAAATCCTGGCTCTGCTACTTGCTTTGATGTATATGCACATAATGGCAACAACCTCAAGGGTCTGCTGTGAGAACAAAGCACACAAGGTATGGAAAAGTGGCCGGCAGAATGCTCTGTACACGGCGACAGCAGTCAGTGCTTTCCTCTCCTTCCCCTTTCTTTTCCTCCTTTACAATCCACTTGCCTCAGTGTCCATAAAATTCAGAGCCTAAGAAATGTCCAAGTACAATGACCAAGTTGGTCCAGGAACTGGTGTCTTTTTCTCTCTCCTTCTAACTGGTTCCCAATATATATTTTAAGATTTAATTTAGTTTAGAAATATTTTATAAGTTGCTTTAAATCATTTTGGGAAAATTGGTAAGGTATATATCTTTAAACAGAAGTTATATGTGACTATTCTGCTGTTGATTAGCCTTCGAGGTGACTTTTTTCTCACGTTTTTATCAAGTGTGCTAGGAGGTGCTCACCTCTAACGGTACACTATACGTAACCCCGGATTAGTCAACCCTTGTTCTTTCAAAGTTGGGTGGGTCAAAATTAGATGTTGCTATGGTCTGAATGTTTATGTCCCCCCTCTAAATTCATAAGTTGAAACCCTAACCCGCAAGATGATGGTATTTGTAGATGGGGCATTTTACGAGGCGATTAGGTCATGAGGGTGGAGCCCTGATGAATGGGATCAGTGCCCTTATAAAAAAGAGCGCAGGGAGCTTGTTTGCCCCTTCTGCCATGCGAAGACACAGCAAGAAAGCACCATCTATGAACCAGAGTGGGCCCTTACCAGACACTGAACCTGATGGTATCTTGATCTGTAACTTCTCGGCCTCTAGAACTGTACAAAATAAACTTCTGTTGTTTATAAATTTAGACTATGGTATTTTTGTTATAACAACCCAAGGGAACTAAGACAGGTATTGTCTGTGATTCTAGATTATCTACAAATATTCTGTTTAACTCAATCATCTAGAGTAGAGAATTGCTCGAGGGCACTTTTAGGGTAATGATTTCAACAGGGCTCCTAAAGTCTAAAATAAAAAGTGATTGGAGAAAAGAAGTGTGTAAATTGAGAATTATGGGACCAAATAAATACTTTAGTAAACATTTGTTTAGTAATACAGTACCTGTCACTCACAGCTCTGTTGTGGCCTTGGTCAAGTTCCTTAACTTTCCAGCGCCACAGCTTCCCCGGCTGTAAAACGGGAGAGTAAGAATGGCTAACCTCGTGGAATTGTTGCAAAGTTCAAATAAGATGATCCAAACAGTTCCTGACTCACAGTGAACACCCGGTAGGTGTTTGCTCCCATTACTGTTATAATAAAATGTGAATATGAAAACTATATCCTAAGAGTCTCTTTTTAGAAATTCTTTCTTATCATCTTAAAATATGAATCCTAAAGAGCAAAGTGAAAGAGATGTGTTTGCTCTAAGCCCTGCTGGATCGTGAGTCAGCTCTGAGGATTCCCACCAGACGCTGTCAATACAACAGCCGGCTCCCACGTCAGTTTCAGGTCCTGGACATCCTGAATATAAGTTTTGATTGTGCAGTTGGCTGGGAGGATCTCATTTGTAGCGAAGAAAGGACTGAAAAAAGGACATCCTCAATTTGAACGGATAATTTGGGGTCTTTCTTCTACAGCCTGAAATCAGCTGTCAGGCAAATCTCCTGTTAGGGCAGTTTCTTTGCCCTGAAAACCACCAGCTGAAACTACATTCTTACGTCAACCATGTGTCTGCAGTTTTTGTGTGCTGGAGGCAATTACTGACTTGGTAGTTCCTCCTCTGACAGTGTGTCCTCATGCCAGATGAACAGGGACAGGACAACTGATTGTCAACCTCACCAGGATGCTGTAGGCAGTGTTCTGAGGCACTTAGAGAGCACGTGTGCAAAATCAACACATATGCAAAAACAAAATGCTGTGTTAAGCTAACTAACACAGCTGGCCCACAATCTAAATTGGGCACAGGCAGTATCATTTTCCTTAATGCACTAGAAATAAGTTGTCTGTGCTGGTCACAAAGGCTGATACATCCTGACTGCTACATCTCTTACACCAGCCAGGCATCCACCAGTGTGGTCCATGGTCAGCATGAGAAATGGACCAAAAGGGTGACACGCCTCACTGCTTCTTACAATGGGCTGTAATGATTTGTGTCTTCCTCCCAAGAGTGAGCACTTCGCAAGGTCAGGAGCCATGTCTATCTTTCCTACAACTGTTTTCCCCAAAATTGCCTTATCTATAGTGAGCCCTACACAAACATGGATGGATGAGTGGATGGATGGAATTGGCTCAAAGTCACTGACGCCATTGAAGGAGTAAATCTAGCTGCATGTCTTCCCAACAGGGTCGGCCCAGGGGTCCTTCCAGTCTTCCCATCCAGAGAATGGTTTGGAAACATTGGTCTAGATGGAGGTAGACTTATATTCAAGAATGGCTCCAGCTCAGAAGCTTTACAAGGCTATGCTTTGGGATGCATACGGATATATAAGTATCTGAATACTTTCCAAAAGAAGCCTGTCAGATTATATTAACAGATTCTTCATCATCTGTAGGGAAGGTGGTTATTTTTCTTGTATAGAAGCATGAGATTCTGTTTATTGCTTTTTAAGGATACAGCACAGTCCAACCTCTTAAGCATTCCTCAGATTCACCAGTATCCTTGCTTTTCTGCCTCCATATCCACACCAACTAAAATACACCCTACAATATTGCAATGATACCATCTTATAGGTTAGGATTTCTACTTATGAACTTAGAGGAAGACATGAACTTTCCGACTGTAGGGAACATTCATCCTATTCCCTAAGGTAAAGGCACGTGGTCAGAGCGATCATTAATTTTGCCTTTTCTGATGTAAGTTCCACGAGATTAAGCCAACAAAAGTAAGGGCTTTTGTTTATTTTCTTAATTACCAAGAATGGTGCGTGGTATGCAGTAGATATGCAATAAACACAGAATGAATGAAGGAATGAAGGAATGAATGAATGGTGTTTGTTTTTAAGGTTTGCTGACTTCTTGATGACCACGTGTAAAATATTTCTCGGGATGGGCTTCTTCAGGCTATCATGTTCATAAAACAAATACAATTATTGTGTTTATTGTCAAAATCTTTCCACATCATTATTAGTCTGTGTCCAACATCTGTTTTCCTAAACTTCCGGGACAGGGATTTTTCTGAACTTGCCAGTCGAAGCAGGCACGCTTACTGGATTCTTGTGAGTTCAAGGCTGTAGACGTGTGCTTCGTAAGGGCAATTCCAAAAGTCAATTGGATTTGATTTTTTTCCTATTTCTGGCCTTTAGAAATCACTTCCTGCCAGACTAGCAGGGGCGGGCTCCCTCTCTTTCCTGCAGAGGGGGCTCCAAGTCCATATTTTCCTTGGCTTCTTCTTGGGGTGGTTCTCAGCATGATGAGAGTGGCGCCTTTAGCTGTTGCTCACATTTACTGGTAACTGAGTTACCAGTTAGTTGAGTATTTTATTTTAGTTCACAGTATATTTAATTTTTTAAAAAATTTAGATATTTTTCAAAATTATATTTTCAAGGTAATTAAAGGAATGATACTCTTCTCCTTCAACAATATATTCTTATTAGGCTCTCAATTAATGGCAACGATTCAACAATGCAATTCTAAACTTGTTCTGCATTTCTTCAGAATAAAAACACAGGCTAACCACATACAGTCATGCACCACGTAACACCATTTCCATCGACAACGACCCACATATATTCCGGAGGTCCCATAAGATGATCTTATTTTCACTGTACCTTTTCCGTGTGGAGATACGTTTAGGTACACAAACACTCACGCTGTGCTACAGCTGGTTACAGTATTCAGTACAGCGACATGCTGTGCAGGTTTCTAGCCTAGGAGCATAGCCCTGCCCTGCAGCCTGACACCATCTAGCTTTGTGGAAGTACACTCTATGGTGCTCAAACAGTAACAAAATCACCTAATCATTCATTTCTCAAAACGCATCCTCATCGTTAAGTGACACACGACTGTACTTAATTTTTTTTTTTTTTTTTTTTTTTTTTGAGACAGAGTCACACTCTGTCACCCAGGCTGGAGTACAGTGGTGCCACCTCAGGTCACTGCAACCTCCACCTCCCAAGTTCAAGCGATTCTCTTGCCTAAGCCTCCAGAGTAGCTGGGATTACAGGCACCCACCACCACACCTGGCTAATTTTTGTATTTTTAGTAGAGACAGGGTTTCACCATGTTGGCCAGGCTAGTCTTGAACTCCTGACCTCAAATGATCTGCCTACCTCGGCCTCCCAAAGTGCTGGGATTACAGGTATAAGCCACTGCACCTGGCCTCACTGCACTTAATTTTACCTTACTTTTTTTCTCTGTTGGATACTCAAAGCTTCTTAACTAAAACAAATGAGATGGTATAAACCTGTTAATAAATATAGTACATATTCTATTAGAGGACATAGTCATCAACTTCACTTGGAAATAGGTTTCCATCTTCTGAACTCTAATAATTCTCCTTCATTATATTTTTAAAATAACTTCCTATTTATATTCTTTACATATATGTCTTACCTTTTTTCAAAGCTCTAAGCGTCTGCGGGGTAAGGCCAGTATCTTATTCAAGTGTTTATCCTCCGTGATGCAAGGGCTTTGTGAACATTGGTTGAATGACAGAAATCGTGCAGAAATGGATCCAGGAGTGAGTGTGTAAGAGTGTGGCAGTCCTCACTAACTCACTCATGGACTCTTAGCAGTTTCCTTATCCAGAACACCATTCTTCAAAGATTAAAAATCAACAACATACATGATCTCTGAGGACTCTCCCAGCTCTGAATTTCGAATGCTCTGTAACCACCGTGATGTTCTGACTCACTATTGAAAGCATCCAAAATGTTGTTCCATACTTCTCTGGTGTTTTAGAAGGCTCATCAGTATTTTTCCCCACTATTGTGAGTTTGGGGAATGTACCTTAATAAAATCACTGGTACCAGAATGCCGGCAGGCAGTGTTTACTACAACTGTAAAAAAGCCTCTGAATTGCCTAAAATGCACTATAAAATCCTGAGCTTTTTATTACAGATAGTTTCCCGGTGACGATTTAGGACTTTTCAAGTGAAATGTAGTTGTTTAGACTTAATCTCCTGTTCTCTCTCCTGAACAGTTTTTCCTTCTCAAGCAAGGATTTTTAGAAATGGATATACTAATATCATCTTAAGATACATAGATACGATACATTCACAAGTAGCTTAGGTTGACCCAGTCACAAAACCAAGGTTCTAAACCCAGGTGTGGGTCCATTATTGGCCCATAATGTACTGTTTCCAGTCAGCTGTGAAAATGTGACACGATTTCAAATCGTCCGCTACAGTTGTTCATCACATTATAACATTCTACTTAAGGTGATCTATTACTAATCATTGCCTATTTTGTGAATCTGAAAAATATTTTGTCTTAGTCATCATGAAATATGAATAAAATTACATGACACCATTCACTTTCATGGTCCTGTACATAAACAAAGAATCAGGATAATTCCTCTGCCCAAAATGGCCTCCCTTCTCATTCTTCTAGCCTCAACTCCTGCTCATTCTTCTAGACCCAACTCCCTTTTTTTTTTTTTTTTTTTTTCTTGAGACAGAGTCTTGCTCTGTTGCCCAGGCTGGAGTGCAGTGGTGCAATCTCGGCTCACTGCAACCTCCACCTCACAGGTTCAAGCAATTCTCCGCCTCAGCCTCCCGAGTAGCTGGGATTACAGGTGCCCACCACCATGCCTGGCTCATTTTTGTATTGATAGTAGATATGGGGTTTCACCTTCTTGGTCAGGCTGGTCTTGAACTCCTGACCTCATGATCCATCAGCCTCAGCCTCCCAAAGTGCTGGGATTACAGGTGTGAGCCCCGCACCCAGCTAGACCCAACTCTAATATGACTCCTTTTCTACAGTCAAAAGCAGAATTATTCATTTCTTCCATACGCTCTGAAAGTACTGTGCTAGCGGAGATACCTCGTGGCTTATCACAGGTATTATAGTAGAGTTAATTTGTGTGTTCACCACTCCTCTCTTTGACTCACTTTCGAATCCCCACAACTTCACACAGCACCTACGACACATTAGGCACTCAATAAATGTTTGTGTAGCAAATATCTGCTTCCTGTGCTACATTTGGTCTGTAGGTCTCTATTTTCATATTAGACTATTGACTGGGTTTTTTCTTAAACTCCCAATAGTTTCAAAAGCATAATGGAACAGAGATTAAAATTTTTATTGATTTAGTCATTGCGGCCAAAAGGGTGCAGAGGTGCAATCTTGGCTCACTGCAACCTCTGCCACCCGGGTTCAAGCAATCCTCCTGTCTCAGCCTCCCTGCCTCTAGCTGGGATTACAGGCACGTGTCACCATGCCTGGCTAACTTTTTTGTATTTTAGTAGAGGCAGAGTTTTGCCTTGTTGGCTATGCTGGTCTTGAACTCCTGACCTCAAATGATCTGCCTGCCTTGGCCTCCCAAAGTGCTGGGATTACAGGTGGACCGCACCCAACCTCATCTCCATTTTTATATTCATATTCAACGCTTTTCCTATCCCAGTGCCACAATGCAAATTTTTGCCTACACTTACTAATTAAATACCAAGAGAGAAAGATCCCCCCTCCGACCATGGTCAGGTGTGGGTGAAAGCAGCAGCCGTGAGGAGCAGCCAGAGCAATCAGCCCAGTGCCCACTCCTCTGCCCTCCAAGCCCCCCGAATCACCAGCTTTTAGTCCCCAGTATCCAGGGACAGTCTGGCCACCGGGACTTTTGTGTTCAGCTGAAGAGAATGTGCAAATGACAGTTTTGGCTGTCAAGGAGCTTATTACCTAAGCAAGGAGCTTACATATTTATGAGCTGACATCTGAGATTTGTGGCTTTGCACTATTCCTCAATGTCCCTTCAGAGCAGCCAACAGGCACAGAAAGGCAGGCTCATTACTTCACCGCACACCTCCACCCCCACACCAAGACACAGCAGGTGGTTCATTTGTGGAGACATCCAGAGTCAAAGGAAACTGAAAAATGAGCCTACACAAACTCCTGGGCTGGACCTGAAGAGGTGAATAATAGATCCACAGTGCATTCACTCTGGCAAAGGCAGCTGCAGTGGGCGTTCATAAAGACGCATGTAATATTAACATGTACAGCCCCGCAGAGCTGCCTATCAGCAAAACACACTCACGTACGTGATTTCACGTCGTCCTCTGCACCATCTTGTGGCTCTGCCTGAAGACTGGCCATTGGAATGGACCATTCCTGTTAAACACTTGTTGTTGTTCCGCAAAGAACATCTTCTGACGGAAAAACAGACCCTAACAGCATGGAAGAGCTTGTTTCATCACGGACCAGAGTTCAAGCACTGCTATGGAAAACGGATCGTTCTGCTGATAAAAAGACACATCCGGATATGGCTGCAAAGCCGGGTTCAGAGAGGGAGGGCGGTACAGTGTCATTTCCTTGGTCTTGGATAGTCCCACCATGAAAATAAACTCAGGGGGGACGCAGAATAGAATCCAAATACTCCTCCAGGAAGAGGACTCATGAGATGTAACAAAAACCCACGTATGAGGATGGTGCAAACCCAGCTTGCCAGACTCAGTGCCCTCTGCCGCTCCCCTGACCACGCAGCTTCTGTGATGACTCTTCCTCTTTCATCCTCTACAAACCAATTTCCCTTCTCCATCCTTTCAGGCAGGGGTCTGAATCCCTCATTCACACCCTCAGTAAAGCCAAGTTACAGAGTCATCCCTCACAGTGGCGTTGGCTTTCAGAACCTCACCTCTCATTTTGAAATGAAAAGTTTTACTGCCCACGGCTTCAAACATCAGAGGTTCTAGCCCACCTAAAGCCCGTCCTGCTTGTATCACAAAGAATGGGCCCACGCTGCAAGGACAGTACAAAAGAGAATATTGATATGTTTCACTAAAACGTATGACCCTCAGTATCAGGGAAACCAACTAAAATATTGGTATAAACAACGCTTTGTCCTCATACTAACCTAAAACTGAAGGGACAGCACTCTGTTCATCAAAGCCTTCCACATACATTATTTCATTTCATCTTCAATCAAGACCTACGCCGGAGACAGGGCAGGGATTCTTCATTCATTCCTTCTTTCATTTACGCATCCATTCAGCAACACGCATTGAGGGCTTCCCTGGTCTTGACACGGAAGGCCGAGCTTCAGGACAGACGTGTCACTGCAGAGTGAGTGCAGTCGAGCGGGAAAGGCAGACGATGTTGTGTGTGTGGTGAAGCATGGAGGGGTGTAGGTGCCGTGAAACGGCAGAGGAGAAGCCTCGACCCTCTGGGGCTCGGGGGATCAGGGGAGGTCTCCCAGAAGGCGAGAAGAAAGCAGCCAGCCAGGAGGGGTACCTGTCGCGCTGAGGGACCCGCATGAGTCAAGGCGAGAGAGGTGGAGTGAGCAGTAACCCCATTTAGGGCTGGAGCTCAGAAGAGGAGCGACCATTTTCTTATTACTCAGGTGGTTATGAAGAGAGCCGGGACGGAAACAGCCAGGTCTTGACTTCTACTCTAGAATGCTTTCCATTCCATCGCGCGCTCTCCCGCCTTCCCAGGTCCCCTGTCATTAAGGATGTGGATCCTCTGTTGGAAAGTATCTGAGAGGCAGGCCTACCGCTGACAGAGGAACATGAGGACAGTATTGACCACGGCTATGACCAGACACTGAGCACCATGCATTATCTAATTCGCAAAAATCCGAATGAGGTAAGCTTCGCAGGCGTTTACTGATGGAAAGAACAGCTAAGCAACGTACCAGTCGGTAGTTCAGATGGAGATCACAGCTATAGGTTCTGCTACATTTAGTTAGATGTCACCGAATCGCGACTCTTCCACTGACTAAGAGGAAGACAGTAAAAACTCTAGAGAGAAGGCAAGCCCTGCCTCTGGTCGGGAGAACTTGCCGAGGCTTTTTTCACAGGTCATTCTCCACATTTATTTTAATTTTCTAAAAACCTTAATTATAGAAATTCCTATTTTATTTTATTTTTAATTTAATTATTATTTTTTGAGATGGAGTCTCACTCACTCTGTCGCCCAGGCTGGAGTGCAGTGGCGTGATCTCAGCTCACTGCAACTTCTTTCTCATGGGTTCAGGTGATTCTCCTGCCTCAGCCTCCCGAGTAGCTGGGACTACAGGGCACGCACCACCACGCCTGGCTGATTATTTTGGATTTTTAGTAGAGATGGGGTTTTGCTGTGTTGGCCAGGCCGGCCTCAAACTCCTGACCTCAAGCGATGATCCACCCGCCTCAGACTCCCAAAGTGCTGTGATTACAGGTGCGAGCCACCGCAACTGACCTTAGTTTTTTATTTTTTAACCGACAAGTAAAACTTGTATATATTTATCGTGTACAATACATTGTTTTAAAATATGTACACATTGTGGAATAGCTAGACTGAGCTCATTAGTATTCTCTCACGTACATTTTTATGGTGAGCACACTTAAAATCCACTCTCTTAGCAGCAATTTTACAGGATGCGATGCCTTGCTGGTAACCATATCTCCATGTCCCTCCCCCACAGTCTCTCCAGTGGAAGAAATGGGAAGATGAAGTTCAAAAGGGGTGCATTCTTTCCACATGGCACAGGCTCTGCAGGAACTCACCAGGAACTTGAGCGCTCTCCGCAGTGTCAATGAAATGAGGGAGGAATGGAGTTCACAGGGAGAAAAACGTGGGCAGATGTAAAACTAAGGCCAATTAGTTCAAAAAAGGGCAAAAACTAGAACCAGCAGCCTGTCTACTGAGAACACCGAGAATGCCCCTAATGGAGGCGCTGTTCCTCAGAGTTACACAGCTGAAGGACACGCTTGGTTTTTTAGAACTTTTCTTGGGCTCCCAACTTTTCAGAACAGCACCAGTTGTTAGAAAGACGGCTGTCCAGCCAGGCATGGTGGCTCATGCCTGTAATCCCAGCACTTTGGGAGATCGAGGCAGCAGGATCATCTGAGGTCAGGAGTTCGAGACCAGCCTGACCAACGTGGCAAAACCCTGTCTCTACTGGAAATACAAAAAAATTAGCCAGAGTTGGTGGTGCCTGCCTGTAATCCCGGCTACTCAGGAGGCTGAGGCAGGAGAATTGCTTGAACCCAGGAGGCGGAGGTTGCAGTGAGCTGAGGTCACACCACTGCACTCCAGCCTGGGCGAGAGAGCGAGACTCCGTCTCACAAAAAAAAAAAAAAAAAAAAGAAAAGAAACGCAAAAGGAAAGACGGCTGTCCAGGGAGAGAACTCACCAACACAGTGCGATTGTTGAGCAAGGCGAGAAAACGGGCGGTGGATAAGCAGAGCTTTGCGACAGAACATCAGGCCCAAATAAAAGCCTCGCTCCAAGTGTAAGGCACTGATCAGTGTAAGACTTATCTTAACCATCTGGCGTTATCAGTTTAGACCTGCTAGGTGCTTCCCAGAACTTTGCTTGAAACTTCAGAGACAACCCACCTCTCCCTCTCTCCCTCTCTCTCCTGTCTTTCACCTTGACTCCAGTATGTTTTTTTAATTTCTCAGCACTTTTTCTGATACCAATCAGCTGCATCTCTCAAAGACCGTCTGCAGGTATCAGCATATCTGGTCTCTTCGCTCATTCACCACTAAAAAACACTCTCCACCCTCCATGAAAACACGTGAGATTCTTGTGGGGTCTGGAGCTGTCTGCCAGGGACACTTGAGAGGCACAGGCTGGGGTGAAGGAGGAGGTGGAGGAGGGTGGGGCTGCCTCCGCCGTCAGTGAGCAGAACTCCTAAGATGGTTTCTTATTGCCATTTCTGTTTCTGGAGCAAGCTTTCTCCTCTGCTCAAAATCCAGCGGCACCATGAAAGACTCTCTGTCTCCACTAACCCAGGAAGGCTATAATTGGTATCTGCTGTAACCAAACGGGAACCCAAGACAAAGGTGAGAATTGGAATTTGGGTAAGAAAAGTATTCCTTTTTCAGTCTTCGTTTTTTAATGATTTTCCTTTCCCCTGCATGTTTTTTGCTCTAGGTTTTCCACTCTCCGTCAAGCCTCTTCCAGATGCGTGAGTCTAACAGAGTCCACACAAACAAGACACCAAGACAAACAGCGCAAGACGGAAAGCATTTCCTGTGATAGAACCGCTGTATGTGCAGAGAGGCGCTCACGTGGTACTGCCAACATGTGTTTTCTGTCTCAGATTTCCCTTGATAACAAAGGACATATGTTAAAAGGCGTGGCCCTAGGTGCATTTGGCCAGCAGGAATCCGAGTGGAGTTTGGGGATTTCACCTGGCTTTACGCTGATCCCCTGGGGTGCCCAGTGCTGTAGCTCTTGATGAACTTAAACCACAATTAATAAAGTCAGGAACACTCTGGGTCAGGTCTGTAAGACCGGACCTCATTCTACTGCTCACGGAACTGATTTAATATTCAGGAATTAACCGAGTCATTCATTCGCAGCATTGGCGGCCCTGCGCGTGGCTTTACAGTACTGCCTCCGTCCGGGGCTGGGCAGGCACGCTAAACGGAAATCTGTAGGAGAATCTTTCATGACATTCCAAGGCGCAGAGAGAAGGGTGGGGGCTGGGAGACCGCAGCGGGGGCAGGTGGGAGGGGCAGCTCTGCCTGGGGTATGAATGTGATAGAGACAGAAAGGCTATGATAGCTCAGAAAAACTCATGACTGCTATTGTCACAAATCCCACTTCCAAATCTATGCAAGTTTTATGAAGCCAGAAATAGCTGCATCAACATTACTGTATAGACTCTTTTTAAAAAGTTGCAACTGACCATTAAAAAATAGCCATCTCTTTTGATATCCTTACCTAAGTGATGTATGATCTTAAAAGCCTCCTTTAAAATACTGCTTTTTAATCAAGAAAGCTTATGTTACCCTGCCTATACAAAACTAACCTCATTTCAGATTTTGGAGAAAAGGCAGATCATATTTTTTAATTTCAATTCCTCATCTTTTAGATGGCTGTTCCATTCTCTTGTGAAATGAACTGATTTTGGTCTTCAAGTGACTTGTTTTTCCTCCCGGAATACTTGGGAGTTGAAGTGCTTAAACGAAGCCCTCACACAGAAAGATGGAAAAGTCTCTGACTAGTATAAACTCGCAATGACTAGCCTTCCACTAGACAGAGGCGTGCAATCCAAGAGTGACCAGACATTGTACCCTAGAATGCGGGGATGTCCAACCTCAGGAAAAGTTGAAATGGATGGGAAACGTAGTCAATATTTGACATTAGTCAAAAAAAAAAAAAAATCAATCTCACATTTATGCAGCCAGAAAGAACCTGTTCTGAAATCCATAGGCTAACTTCATTTTTATGGTCCTGTAAAGCATTTCGGTTCCGTCTTTGATTCTAAAATGAGCCAACGTCAAATATTTTAGCAACTGCGAATAAGCCTGATGATAGCAATGACTGTCAGTTCAAAAACCTTCCTCATTTCTTTCCTATTTTACTCCCATCCTCCAGGGAATGTCTGTAGCTTCTATGTCAGTAGTTTCTACGACTCTTCTGATATAACTATGCATTCTGCAAGTCCACTGAACAAGAAGAAAGCTTGTGTAATCTGCACCCTCCTGACTTCTCTGGAATACTTGATACATTTTATTTTTACTTTTATCAAAAGCAAACTAAAAAAGTTAAAGTAAAAAAAAAAAACTAGCAAGAAAACAGACCCCCTAACTCCAGTAACATACATAACTGTGTTACTTACACTGCTTTCCAGTCCATCATCATTGATTAATCATGGCTAAATAATCAAGTGCAGTATCCATTTCTTCATGTCTGCTAACAAATAGCTTCTCTCAAATGTCTCTTGCAGATCTGGGGCCATCTCAGGAGAAAGTAACATTGTGCGAAGGTGAAGCAGAAAAGGCTGAAAAATTCTAAAATCCATGGGGGTCTGAGAACTCTCAGAGCAGACCCTGGTGAAACATTCTTGTGATTCCAGCCTTTGGCTACACCATGATCCTGGCCTCCCTGAGCTCCCAGCCTCCTTTCCAGTGCAGCTCAGCCCCTGCTCCAACATTGCATCTCCCTCCAAGAACAGGGCATGGATGGGAGAGGAACTCGCGGAATCCTGCCAATCTGCGCGTGCAAGCACTTCTCAGAGAAAGCCGCACTACTTTCTCTCTGGTGTCTGCTATCTCAGAGAGAGAGAGAGGGAGGGAGGGAGGTAGGGAGGGATGGGCAGAGGCAGGCTCATGGGGAGGGGGGAGACAGGGAGAGGAGGAAGAGAGAGAGAGAGAGAGAGAGGAGCTTTGCTAAAAGAGAGAGAGAGAGAGAGAGAGAGAGAGAGAGGAGCTTTGCTGAGAGAGAGAGAGGAGCTTTGCTAAAAGAGAGAGAGAGAGGAGCTTTGCTGAGAGAGAGAGAGAGAGAGAGGAGCTTTGCTAAAAGAGAGAGAGAGAGGAGCTTTGCTGAGAGAGAGAGAGAGAGGAGCTTTGCTGAGAGAGAGAGAGAGAGGAGCTTTGCTGAGAGAGAGAGAGAGAGAGAGCAGCTTTGCTAAAAGAGACAGCCGAGAAGGAAATAGTTGCAACAACTCCCATTAACCCACAGTAGCTTAGGAATTTTCTTAGCACAGCAGCTAAAAAATATACTGTCAAAATCAAATGTTTAAAATCTTTAATTATACATCCCTATATACATTTAGCCATGTATGTGCATGAAAGCCAGTGGAAGCCAGGTTTTGTACGTCTGTGACACTGCAAGGGAGCCCTCATAGACAAACAGATGCAGATATGTATCCCAGTGAGAATAATATCTGCAGGTAGACGTTTCACTTTCTAAGGGAAATTGTCTAGTGTCACAGTTTACATGTCTTAAAACTATTCAAATGCTCTCGGTAACAAAGTGCAAACCCAACCAACAGCCTCTTGCCTCTGACACCATCTCATCTCTGATCATGTTTTCCTCAGTTTGGTCTGGGTGTCTGTTTCTTTTTCCCTGCCTCAGGAAAGAAACCCCCAAAAGAAAAGAGGGTAGAGAGGCGAGACAGGAGCTTTCAGTGTGACTGTCAATTTTGCATGCCACACTCCACTGTTTATGGCATTGCAGCCTGGGACACTCTGCAGACCCAGCCAAAGCACAGATGATGCCCAAGAGAGGGTGTGGCATGGAGCAGAGACATGAGACCCACAGACGGGGCTCTGCAACAGCACAGGAACAGATGAAGGCGTTTAAGGGAGAAGCAGCAACAGAGGAGCTGAAGGCAGGAGGGAGAAAGGCACAGGGGAGGCAGGCTGGGAAGGGCAGCCATGACGGCAGGAAGCTCAAGGTTGCCTGTGACTGATTTCCTGTGCAGTCTCTCCAACTCTCGCTCTCTTTATGAGGAATCCTTTCACCTGCCTTTCTCCATGTGGGGACCCAATCATCTACACTCGAGATACCTGGCAGCAGCATGTTAAAAGTGCAGCTACCCAGCCCCCAAAGATTCTGATTGAGCTGGTGGGACCATCCACATTTCACCAAGCTCCACAGATAGTTCTCCTGCCAGAGGAGTTTCTGGAGACTCACTGCTTCATTGACATTGAGAAAATGAATGGATAAAAATTGAATGACGTGAGAAGAGATCCTAATGGAACACCTATGGGAATGCTAACGTTTATGGAGGATGGGAGACTGGAAACAAAACTGAAGATAAATGGTCAGAATGGTGAGAGGGGAGCGAGGAGGGAGAAGAACCACTCGAACAAGAGAAGGAATGATCGCCACTTTCTAAAAGGGCAATGCTTTTACAGCTCTGGGACTGCACAGGCTATGCTGTTCCCTTTACCTGAAACGCTCTCTTCCCCAGGCAAATCATCCTTTAAAACCCAGTTCAAAAGTCTCATCCTCTTGGAAAGTTTTCTGACTCTCCCAGACGTAGGGAACGGCTCCAGTCACATCTTGTTTGTATTTCTCATTGCAAGTACCTTTACACACTGGCCTTATTTATTAGCTGGTTTCTCTCTTTCTCATTCTAGGATGACGAGCTATTTTATGTAAACTAGATGATCTCTCAGTCATCATTTCAAGTCCCCAAATTCTGGATAAAGTAGCCACTCAATGTGCACTAACTAAATGCCTAAATATGTCATAAAAGGATTTGTTAACCTGAGGAGTCGGCACATAGACGTTTGTTCTGCTATTGGTCTTTAAACTGAGCATCGGCCGGGCGCGGTGGCTCCTGCCTGTAATCCAGCACTTTGGGAGGCCGAGGCAGGTGGATCACCTGAGGTCAGGAGTTCGAGACCAGCCTGACCAACATGGAGAAACCCCGTCTCTACTAAAAATACAAAAAATTAGCCGGGCGTAGTGGCACACGCCTGTAATCCCAGCTACTCGGGAGACTGAGGCAGGAGAATCACTTGAACCTGGGAGGCAGAGGCTGCAGTGAGCCGACATCATGTCATTGTACTCCAGCCTGGGCAACAAGAGTGAAACTAAAATAAAATGATAAACTGAGCGTCAACCTCCATCTCACACACGCTTTTCATGCATGACACACTTCACAGTAAAGAAACGCTTTAAATGTTTCTCTATTGGATTTGGTCTAGGGAATTATGAATCCGTGGAGAATGAAGAGAAAAAGCTGCAAGGAGCTAATCTAACAAGGAGGTAAACACGGCAAAAAGGAAAGAAAGTCCCAGACTGAAGTCAGCTCAGTACAACGTGCAGCCCCGCAGATGCAGTTTTTGACAAATTGATATATTTGGAACTCAGAAAGGTGTCACACTTCCATTAATGGTGACAAAGAAATCACCTGAACAGAGATGAGCTGTTCAAAGTAAGAACAGACTTACACTCACGATTCTGGAGAAGGACCGCCATGACAATTAGCAGAAAACAGAATCACCCATGTACTTGGCTTAAAACATTTAGAGGAATTACAGATTAAAAGTCAGGGGCCACAGGAATCATTGAGTAGATGAATGAATGGATGAATGAAACGGTGAAGGGTCTAGAACAGCCTTGGGGAAACACCACCATTTGAGGGGCATTTTCAATACTGTTTTAATAGCTTTTAAAGTGTTTCACTTGGTATGTACCCCTGAAGAATCATGGCTCAGAAGAGCAGAGTGACTTGCTCTTGGTCACACAGCTCGTAACTTCCTGAACAAGATCTGGAACCGTCTTCCACATTCGATCCACCGCACTTTCCTCGGTACCACATGAAGCCCCGGTGTGTGCAAATGGTCACCAGACTTGGTGGAACAGAGGTGGAAATGAAAGATGCCAACAGGAATCCAGCTTGACACAGGGCAGAAAGCCATCCCCAGGGCCAACCTGCTTGTCCAAACATCTGTTGGCAAGTAGCATGCGCAGTGTTGTGAAGCTGGGAATCCCTAACCAGAAGCTTGGGGCGGCCTGGCTGGGCAGGCTGCCCCCGGCACTCTCCTCTCCGCTGTCTCTCGTGTTCACCAGCACTCCCAGGGCTGCGTGGAGGGGACACAGAGACATACCTTGTAGATCTTGCTCCAAGGGAGGACTTGTTGCCCCAGCTGTGGGCAATGGGCTTCCAGCTGACAGCTCCTTCAGGATTTGCATCAGCTGAAGAAAGCCATAGAATACAGCAGAAGGCCAAGGGCCTGGTCTTCCTAGGGTGGTTCACATCCAAAGACTGATGGCAGTGAGGGTATAGAGGCGCAGCCATCAAGTCCAACGCAGGACACAACGACACGCCGTTTATGCTCCAGAGCTTCCCCGCGGGGCTGGCCAGGGTGTCGTTAGCCTGTCTGGCAGTTTGACTTTCTCCTCAGCACCATCCTGCATCTTCTGTTTCTGCAGGTTCTGATGACCCCACAGACGCTTCCACCTGCAATCGTCTATGAGGCTCTGACTGTCTGCAGTGAGCCGAGCTGTGGGTTTGCAGGAAACACCCTGCACGCCCAACTCCACCTGAGTGCTGGCTTCCAGAGAACCCATCCTGCCATCTTCTGCTCTGTTTCCAGACTTCCTACTAGCAGTCTTCACAGACGTCAGCCTCTGCTCATTTCAAAGCTTCTAGGCAACAAAAATGCACTCTTTCTCCCTCGCCAAAATGTTAGGCAGCTTGTTTTATCTCTAGAGGTCTCAGTTCTCTTATCTAGAGGAAATTAGAGGCAATGGAGGCCTCGAGCCTCCTGGAAGGGATGAGGACGTCAACCCTCCCCCAACCAGTACTGAGGGTCATGTAAGATTTCACTTCAGGCCTGGCGTGGTAGCTCACGCCTGTAATCCCAGCACTTTGGGAGGCCAAGGCAAGTGGATCATCTGAGGTCAGGAGTTCAAGACCAGCCTGACCAACATGGTGAAACCGGTCTCTACTAAATACACAAAAATTATATGCCTGTAATCCCAGCCACTTGGGAGGCTGAGGCAGAAGAATTGCATGAACCCAGGAGGCAGAGGTTGCGATGAGCTGAGATTGTGCCATTGCACTCCAGCCTGGGCAACAAGAGCAAAACTTGAACTCAAAAAAAAAAAAAATTTTTTTTTCACTTCAAATGAGTTTGCAGTTATAATTTTTCTGAAAAGCACTGATTCTGATGATCCCACAGGCCCCTCCCATCTGTAATATTCTATGATGCGATGACTGTCTTCGAAAGACACACACAAGCAGAATAACAGCATGGTACCTAAGGGCTTCCACTAATTTGAAAAACAAATCAATATATAGAAAGACAAGATCATAATGTAGATTAAGAGAGCAATGCCTTTAAGGTTAAATTCTGGTTTATTGGACAGATAGGGAACTATAAATGATGATGGAATTAGGAATAGTTTCCTGAAGGGGTTTGGACAATTTATTACTTTACAGGTCTATCAGGAGGACTTAGGATGGGTAAAGTAGAAGAAACAGTGTTCAGTTAAATGAACCAAATTCCTCCCTCCTAACCCCAAACACAGGCATGTCTGTGACAAAGGCTAACTGAGGGGTCATAAGAAACTAGGTCCCACTGTCTCTGTTAATATGCACGAGAGAGAGGAGTCATTTCTCTTTTTCTTGAGATGGAGTCTCGCTCTGTTGCCCAGGCTGGAGTGCAGTGGCGTGATCTCAGCTCACTGCAACCTCCGCCTCCCGGGTTCAAGTGATTCTCCTTCCTTAGCCTCCTGAGTGGCTGAGACTACAGGTGCCTGCCACCATGCCCAGCTAATTTTTCTATTTTTAGTAGCGACGGGGTTTCACCATGTTGGTGAGGCTGGTCTCGAACTTCTGACCTGGTGATCTGCCTGCCTTGGCCTCCCAATGTGCTGGGATTACAGGCTGAGCCACTGCGCCCCACCAGGAATAGTTTCTTTATTCCCCACTTACAGGAAAACACCATTCCAAGTAGTGGTTAAAAAGAAAATATAAGCAGCTAAAACTATCGATAGACTCTGCGTAAAAATATATGTATGTATTTATATACAAGAAAGTTAATTGAATGATTACTAAATTGTTATAAATAATGACAAACTCTAAAAGAATCCCACCCAAATTACCTTAGAATTTCCCTGTGGGAAATACCATATGTATGTAAATCCTTAATCATTTAAAGACACCGGGATTTAAATGAATCGTGTGTATTCTGAAAATACAACGCAGAGATGGTTAAAAGGAAATTTGTCAAATTTGTGCTCCTTGATGTGCCGCACCTCCAAATCTACACATTTGAGCAGTGTTTATATTTGGTAAGTATTTCTAAAACCCACATTGTTCAGACAGAAGGGATGAAGCTACATTACAGTACATAATGACAACTGTACATAACGCTTTACATATAATTCTTTAGGCCGGGTGCAGTGGCTCATGCCTGCAATCCCAGAACTTTGGGAGGCTGAGGTGGGTGGATCACCTGAGGTCAGGAGTTTAAGACCAGCCTGGCCAACATGGTGAAACCCCGTCTCTACTAAAAACACAAAAATCAGCCAGGCGTGGTGGTAGGTGCCTGTAGTCACAGCTAGTTGGGAGGCTGAGGCAGGAGAATCATTTGAACCTGGAAAGCAGAGGTTATAATGAGCTGAGATTGTGCCACTGCACTCTAGCCTGGGCAACAAAATTTAAAAACTAGCTGGGAGTGGTGGCATGGACCTACAGTCCCAGCTGCTTGGGAGACTGAGGCAGGAAGATCGCTTGAGCCCAGGAGGTAAGACTGCAATGAACAGTGTCTGTACCATTAGGCAGCACGGGGGTGGCGTCTCAGCCTGGGCCACAGAGCAAGAGCCTGTATCCCAAAGAAGAGAAAGAAGGAAGGAAGAAAGGAAAACAGGAAGGGAGGGAGGGCAGGAAGGAAGGGAAGAGAAAGAGAGGAAAGCGTGTGGGATGGAAGGTGGGAAGGGGATGGAAGAGAAGCTCTAGAATGGAACATCTGTGCCCTGGAGACAGAGAGAGCGACGTGTGGATGTGAAGCTCCCCAGACGGAACAGGGCCCAGGGCGTCCTCTCTTCCCACGGCTGCAGCACTGACCTCCTGGCCTTGCTCTCACCCTCTCTACTCCAAAAGTGTGTACCGAAGATGTGACAGGAAGCTTGGGAACTAGCATTTTATCCAGTAGCCCTCAGGGGTATATGAAAACGACGGAAGCAGGAGCAGGTTCCTTTCCCTAGGAAGCCCTGTGCTGGCTGCATCAGGACACTCGAGAGAACAACCTTCTACAGATAGCCTCTGGATCACGTCTCTGGCCCATGCCTGGGAAAGGCCTACCAGGGTAGCTGGAGTCATGTGGCATCACATTCCACAGGACAGATGGATTATCTCTGGAAAAGCTACCAGATCCTTACAGAAGAGACTGAGATTCAAAACCTGCCTAAGCGAAGACAGCCACCCTGTGTCAACACCAAGAGCAAAACCAGGTTCTCGCTCCAAGTCCATTGGTCCAGCCATTGTTTCCAACATACCATCGCCATCCAGCTCTCTGCCAGGGACAGTCATTATCCCTCAGATACGTGGTGCTGGGATGCCTTGATCTTCAGTCTGACAGACTTAAGAGAGGGTTTTTATCCCTCTCAAAAGAACTTAGAAATTCTCTCCATACAGGGCGTTTGAGAACAGAGCTCTTTCGTTGCAAATAGTCAGAACATCAAACATTTTTTCAAAAAATAAAAGGTGAGATACCTCTAATATTGAGTTAGATCTGTATGGAAAAAAGGAAGTACTTTCAAGAATGTAAATGGTGAATTTGGGACATGCCAATATCTTAAAAATTCATTTGGCATGAGGTATATACAGGGTGGTAGCTACTACCCAAAAGGAGCTTGGCGTGTCATATAAATATCAGTTGAATTCATATTATATACATGAACTCTGAAAATCCGTACATGAAATCTACATATTAACTAGCTATCCTTGTGAGAAAAATGACACATGAAAATGTAGATGTAACTTTTAAAAGACAAATTAGGAAATTGCATGTGTGACTTAAAGTTCACCAAAGTTTCTTTTCCAACGGATACAGATTTTTCAGAGCTCCCCCTTGCATGACAAAAGAGTGGGTACCCACTGACGTTCTTTAATCCCCCTACCATTTTATGTCTCTTTCCTCATCCAGAGGCATTTTCTTCATAATTAGATAATATCTCTAATCGTAACTATTATTTTCATTCATTCATTCAACAAATCTATAGAGAGAGTGCCTGAAACAAGACCAGCCTAGTTCTGATCTTCATAGAGCTTGCAGTCTAAACCAGCCGTGGTTTGCCAAGATAATTGTTGCCTCTTCTTTTTTGAGACAAGAGTCTCACACTGCCCCCAGGCTCCAGCGCAGTGGCGCCATCTCAGCTCACTGCAACCCCCGCTTCCCAGGTTCAAGTGATGTGCCTGTAATCCCAGCTACTCGGTGCCTCAGCCTCCCGAGTAGCTGGGATTACAGGCGCCCGGCGCCATGCCCAGCTAATTTTGGTATTTTTAGTAGAGAAGGGATTTCACCATGTTGGCCAGACTGGTCTCGATCTCTTGACCCTGTGATCCACTCACCTCGGCCTCCCAAAGTGCTGGGATTACAGGCGTGAGCCACCGCGCCCGGCCTGCCTCTTCTTTTTCAACATAACATCCCCTCACTCCAACTCATTCTCACAAAGATGTAACACAGCATGGAATGCTGTATCTAGGTCTTCCTTAAATCTCCAGTTGGAAGAAGTCACGCTGCACTCACTGTCCCTATCAAGTAGTTCTAAAACAACGGACAAGATTCCTTTTTTATCGGAAAAGCAGTATCTACTTCTCCATCCACCTATACTACGGGTCTGGTGTCTGCCTCATCTGGAGTGCACGCTGCCTTCGCTGGTTTGTATGAGAACTCCGGATGGTCAACGGCCAAGTTCTCAGATGATTATACAGAAGTACAGCTGGCGCTCTCTGAATGCACAGCAGGGCAGTGGTTACCGAAATACCAGGGCCGCACAATGTGTGCGTGATGAAGCAATTGCCTGATTCTAAAGACGGAAGTGCAGCAGAGCCGAATTTAGCAAAAGGCTCAACAGTCCTCCGTGTGTGTGCTGATAAAGGAATGGAACTATTTCAGACTGCTACATGCCTCTAAATATGTGGCTAGCCTTAGCAGAAGTGCATTCATTTATATTTCCGGTCACCAAGTCTAATTTTGATATGAATTCTTACCACCACACTAGCCCAGTGTAGCAATTATCCTCCATTTAAAAAGTGCTCTGTGGATAAAAACTAATCTCTATGATACCTCTGCAGGCATGATACCGCTTCTACAGCAGGATTTCCATTTCTTTTTAAATGTAAGAGAAAGAAGACATTTATTCCACTGGCTTCTAAGAACACATGACAAAGAACTCTGACCCTAGCATCTAAGTAAAACCATGTTGACCAGGATGGTATCGATCTCTTGACCTTGTGATCCGCTCGCCTCGGCCTCCCAAAGTGCTGAGATTGCAAACATGAGCCACTACACCCAGCCTGCCTCTTCTTTTTAAATGTGACAACTCCTTGAGTTCAAATCTCTCACAGAGTAAAAACAAATCACCACCCAAATACATAGACAGTCCTTACCAGACGCCAGGCCAGGTTCCAGGGGCTGTCTGTATATCAATTCATTTAACCTTCACTATAGCTCTGTGATATCCACGAGATTATTATCCTTATTCTACACATAAGGAAATTGAAACACAAACAAGTTAAGACCTTTTCTTAAGGTCGCATAGCTAGTAAGTGGCAAGGCCAAGATCTGAACCCAGGTGGCCTGTTTTGGTGTCCTCTTTCCAACTCTTTACACCAGACTGCCTCATGCAAATTACTGAAGTTCTCTAAACTACGGTTCTGTCCATGAAATGGGGACAGTAATGGTACCGACCTCACAGGATTGCCAGAATGTTTAAAATAACGCATCTAAAAGTGTTTCACACATCACATACTTGTAGTAAGTGGTCTTGATTTTTAGCAAAGGCTGAGTTCTTCATTAGAACTTAGGATAGAAAGAGTCCTCTTTGATTGTCATGGGGTGGAGGTAGCATTTTAAGCAGCTCTAGCAACTCGACTCACTGATTTACTAAGAAAGCGGGAGGGACCTACTGAAGGAAATGGGTTTTACCTTTATCCTCACTGAGACTCTTGTGTAAGATGCAAATCGATTAATTCATCACATTCTTATCCCATTCAGCACCTTGCCAGCAGGAGGCCCCTTCAAGCTCTTCGGAATTCCTCCTCTAATTCAGCTGAGACTTCTCCAGTTGGCCTGGGCCCAGCCCTTGCCGCGGTGATGTTTGAGAGATACATAAGCTGCCTGGTCTCTGACGTTCTTCGGAGAGTTTGGAAGGAACTCTAAGTCAGTTTCTGACAAATTATTGGCAAAAGTAGATGAAGCGCTTGCCAATTTGCTTCAGGCACTGAGCATGTTAACAGGTATTCCACCAGGTGTTACTAATATATTACTTACAACAAACCCAGTTTTTAACCTATTGTTTGGGTTATATAGAGTTACGGATCGTACACTTTACAAAGTACTGTATTTCTTCCAACTGGGAAAACTCGGAATGCGTGTTGAAGAATTCAGTACTCAAATGTAAGTTGCAGTTATTACAAACAAGTCTTACTTGAGAAGCAATCTGAGGGTAAAATGACCAATACTATTTCTTCAAATCAATCCCTTGCTAAACCCAGACCTAGGGCAGGTGTCACTCCCAGGGCTCAGCCAGTCAAACTCACAGGACTGAGGTCAGGGCCCTGATGAGATGGCTTGCTTTTTCTCTAAGGAAAGTGAACAATTTTCACCCAAAGAAATTTCAGAGCTGGAAGGAATAGCTTTGAATGCTCTACACGTGGGGGCTTAGAAAATGGCTATCACAGTAGTCCTAAAAACCCCCACTGTTCTTAGCAAGCGCAGGGACTGTCTACATGCTAACTGACGGTGTATACCCAGCCTAAAACAACATGTGCATTGGGAGTCAGAGGACAGGCAGAAGGGAAATGCTTCACTCAGACCAACCCTCAGCAACACCCTACAAGGGGAAGAATGTCCCCTTAGGAAAATGACTCCTTCATATGCTCCGCACTGTGCAGCTGGTATCCGTGATTGCTTCAGCACTTTACCAGGCTTCAGACCTACCAGCCTGGATACCACAAGAAGAAACCCAACCCAACTAAACAAGGCCGCTGTCCAGCTGGACGGCCCTCCAGGCCCAGGACAGCAGAGGGCTCACCTGAGAGCCGTATGTGCTGCTGAGCTACTTTCAGAAAGCGCGATTTCTGAAGAAACGCTACTGACTTTGCCTCTCTGTCCCCGTCAAATTACTCTAAAGTGGAGGGATAGAAAATATGTAAGTGGAAACTTTTCGGCTTACTCAAATTTTACTATATAAAGTTACCTATTTATCTGTGGGCTAGGGTTCCGAGCTGTGTGTCCTCACCCAAGTTTACCTGTCCTGGAATAATAAAATCAGATAATAATCTCTATCTCACTTCCAATAGAATATGGCAGTGCAAGCTAGTTACGAATTAGGGACTCCATGTCCATTTGGCTCTACCCCTAGGCTTATCATGAAGCCTTGGCTAAATCACCTGCGTATCTGGGCTAATTTATTTAACTTCTTCATACTATCATGATGTTAGATTAATCTAGGTTATATTTGTAAAGGACAACCCTCTCCAGGAAAGAAACCACACACATACACACACACACACACACACACACACACACACACCATTATTATTCTAGTGTTCTCTTACTTCTTTTTTTTTTTTGAGATAGAGTCTCACTCTGTCGCCAGGCTGGAGTGCAATGGTGCAATCTTGGCTCACTGCAACCTCCACCTCCCAGGTTCAAGCAATTCTCCTGCCTCAGCCTCCCAAGTAACCGGGATTACAGGCACACACCACCATGCCCAGCTAATTTTTGTATTTTCAGTATAGACAGGGGTTTACCATGTTGACCAGGATGGTCTTGATCTCCGGACCTGGTGATCCACCCCAGCTTGGCCTCCCAAAGTACTGGGATTACAGGGGTGAGTCACCTTGCCTGGCCCTCTTCCGTTTTTAATACGAGTCAACACCGAGGACATTGAAAACTGTCCTGAGATTGAAGCTTCCATATACCTTTCTCTTTGGACAAAGGTAACATGAGCTGCTTGACAGCACTGAAATAAAAGAGATTTGTGGCTGGGCGTGGTGGCTCATACTTGTAATCCCAGCACTGCTGAAGGCTGAGGCAGGCAGCTCACGAGGTCAGGAGATCAAGACCATCCTGGCCAATGTGGTGACAACCCATCTCTATGAAAAAAATACAAAAATTATTTGGGCGTGGTGGTGGGCATCTGTAATCCCAGCTACTTGGGAGGCTGAGGCAGGAGAATCGCCTGAACTTGGGAGGTGAAGGTTGTGGTGAGCTGAGATTGCGCCATTGCGCTCCAGCCTGAGTGACAGAGCTAGACTCTATCTCGAATGAATGAATGAATGAATGAATGAAAGAGATTTGGTCTAGATAAACACGGATACAAAAATGCAGTCGAAGTTGTTCTTTCAGGAGTCATACAAGTCTGGCAGCTGGCTGCCTCATGAATGTAACTGTGTCTGCGTTTCTTAAAGAACAGTTGCTAATTTCCCTCTTCCCTGCTACACACAGAAACACAACTTCACATTTTCTTCACCAGTTCCTCGATGACATTTACTATCTGATGCAAGAGGAAGAATGTGAACCCATAAAAGAAACACAGGTAGGTAAGGGAGAGGAGGGGAGACTAGCCTCATTGCTTCCTCTTCTCTCCAGTACATCTCAGGTTCTTTCCTGGAAGAATAAACCCAGGAGGCTGTGGGTGGAGACTCCCCTTTCTCACAGGCAGCCTGGAATAGCAGCTGTTAAATTATTGAAAGTTCCTGGCTAAAAGAAAGTGAAATATTCATGACCATATTATGGAGAGGAAGAAAACTTGACAATCCACACAGATTTAAACTATGTTTTCAGGAAGAAAGCTCAGTATACATGATTGAGTGCCCTAAGATTCAGCTTGGAAGAAATGATCCTTCTGCTTCTATGCACGCTCTGATTGCCAGCTGCTGAGCTGTCTCCCAGCCCTCACTTCTGCTGGTGAGTTGCTGTGAATAAATAGTTTCCAGCTAGGGTGCATAAGCTCTATTTTAAGCATGTTCTTCCTTAACCCAGTTGCCTCTCAAGTGAAGATTTTTGCTGGTGGAGTCAATGAAAACATTCTACTAGCTTCTAATTAAACACACAGAGCCACGCATGGTACCCTTCACGTTCAGGCTGACTCATCATCTGAGTTGCCCCTGAGGTCTCTGATTCCATTTCCAGCTTCCCTGGTCACACCAAAGCAAAGTGGGTTGAAAATGTTGGAATACAAAGTGTGCCAGACCAGGCTGTCGTCCCCCTGACCTCCCTGTGCTCCCAGAAGGAAGACTTCTACACAGAAAGGAGATACGCAGGGAAACAGAACAAGATGACAATTTGATGGATAACAATAAATGATGTTTGCATGTTGAAAGTCAGCTGCAAGTTACATATGCAGTTGCATTATTTTTTGAGATGAATGCTAATATGACAGAATAAATATGTTTTCAAAATAGCTTTACCTAGGTGTTGCTTTTTATTTAATAATTGGAAATTTCACCTGAAGTGCTAAAGTTGTTATAATTATCTCCATTCTTGTCACACTATCAGCAATTTTTTTTTTTTTTAATTGTGAGGGACAGAGTCTCACTCTCACCAGGCTGGAGTGTAGTGGTGCAATCTTGGCGGACTACAGCCCCACTTCCCTGGTTCAAGTGATTCTGCTGTCTCAGCCTCCAGAATAGCTTGGTTTACAGGCGCACGCCGCCACGCCCAGCCAATTTTTGTATTTTTAGTAGAGATAGGGTTTCACCATGTTGGCCAGGATGGTCTCAATCTCTTGACCTTGAGATCCACCTCCCTCAGCCTCCCAAAGTACTGGGATTACAGGCGTGAGCCACCACGCCCGGCCACTGTTAGCAGTTTACTTTAAAATATAGTCCTTCAGTCTACATAGTATAATAATGTATGGATTAGTTATTAATTTACATTATTGGAGTAGCTATTTAATATTTGAAGTGCTTTAGTCAGGAACACACACTTTTAGGGGTGATTGGTCAGTTAGCAATTGACATGTAAAATTTTCATCATCATTTAATTTCAAAATATTGTCTGAAATCCATTGAAATTTCTTCTTTAACCTACTGGTTATTTATAAATAGATTGCTTAATTTCTAAACATTTGGTCATTTTCTGATTTTCTCTTTTTATGGTCATTGATTTCTAGCTTAATTTCTCTCTGGTCAAAAAAATATATTCTGCATGAATTTAGTCCTTTGAAACGTGTCAAGGATTGCTTTATGAGCCAGCTGCGGTCAATTTTGGTTAACGCCCACTGTGTCTGGAAGTGGACTGTATTGCACCATTGTCGACAGACTCAGATCTTCTCTCCTTATTGACTTTTCGTCTGCCTGTTCTATGAGTTTTTGAGAGAGATATGCTGTTTCTACGCTTATAGACTGATTTATTTCTTCTTTAATTCTGTGCATTTTTGGCTATTTATCACTAATGGTAAATTAAAGATAATTATCTTTAATGATGATTCTTGCAAAGTCTACTTTCTCTGATATTAGAACTATACCAGCTTATTTTGGTCGGCATTTACGAGGTATATCTTTTTTTCATTCTTTTATCTTCAACTTGTTTTTGTCTTTAAATTTATAAAACATCTCTCATAAGCAGTATTTAATTAGATTTTGTTGTCTTTAAAATACAGTCTAACAATAATTATCTTTTAATTACAGTATTTAGTCGATTTTCACGTAACTCAATTACTGATATACTTGAGTTTATAGCTACCACCACACAGTTGCTTTCTCTTAGTCTACCTGTTTTATGTTCTTTCCTCTTCCTTCTTGCATTCTTTTAGTCAAGTATTTTTCATTCTGTTTTCCCTCCTGTGCATTATTTTACTACTCTACAGATTGCATTATGTGTCCTTGACCTATTATAGTCTAGTAAAATTCTGAGTTTTAATGCTTCCAGATGTTATGATTTTATAACACTTTAACTCCATTTACCCCATTTCACTTTTTGTATTATTTCTGTCATGCATTTAATGCTACATATATTTTAGCACCCACAAAACCCCATTTTTGTTCTTTTATATGGTCAATGTTCATTTATATTTGCCCCTGTTAATTTTCTGAACATTGTATTCTGAACATTTTCAAAAATAGAATTGTACAGTGAATGCCTATATGCCCCTCATCCAGATTCCATAATTTTCCCACATTTCTGCACGTGAAAACTTTTTCTACATTTACTTTATCACATATTTATCCACCTCTCCATCCAGCCATCAATACATCTTATATGCTTGATACATTTCAACTTAAGCACTGTTGATGCTTTCTGTCAGCTTTCATTCCTTCCTGAATTTCTGGGATCATTTTCTTTCTATCTGTATACTCCTTTTAGCATTTCTTTTAGTGTTGGTCTACTGGTGATGGATTCTCCATTTTTGTCCTGAAATGTCTTTATTTCACTTCAGTGTTTGATGAATATCTTTGTTAAGTTTGTAAACTTTTAGGTTGGTGGTTACATTCTTTCAACTCATGAAAACGACATTCCACTGTCTCTTGGCATCCATTGTTTCTGTGGAGAAATGAGTTATGATCTTATTGTGGCTCCTTTAAAAATAATGAATTTTTGTTTTCTCACTGCTTTAACAACTTTTCTCCTTGGCTTTTGTTTTCAACAGTTTGACTACACTGTGCCCAGCTGTGGTTTTCTCTGTGTATATCCTGGTTGGGGCAAGACAGGGCTTCTTATATCATGTTTTGAAGGCTTTATTATTTTCAAAAAATACTGCTTCTTAGAGAGAATTGTGGGCATTAGAGGCTGAGAAAGGTAGGAAGGAGAGGTGGACAGGGAGAGGCCCATTAATGGATTCCAAATTACAGACCAAATTATAGCCATGTAGGAGGAAGGAGTGCTGGTGTCTGCAGCACTTTAAGGTGAATGGTTAACTATGATTTACTGTGTTTTCAAAAAGCTAGAAGATTTTGAATGTCCACAACACAAAGAAATAATAAACATTTGAGTTGATAGATATGCTAATTACCATGATTTGATCATTATACATTGTATACCTGTACCAAAATTGTCACTTTGTATCCTACAAATATGTACAATTATTTTGTGTCAACTAAAAACAAAAGTAAAAATATATTGCTTCTGCCTCATTCCCCCTTCCCCTCTTCTGGGTCTTCAATTACATGGTACCTGTGTTCCATACATCTCTTCTGCTCTTTTCTGTATTTTGATCCTTTTTGTTCTAAATGCATCTAGCTGGATATTTTCAACTGATGTGTATTCCATTTCACCAATTCTCTCTCGTACTAAATCTAATCTGCTGTTAGATCCATTTGTTGTGTTCTTAAAATCCATTATTCCATTTTTAAGTTCCAGAATTTCCTCTTTTCTTTTCTTTTTTCCCTTTTGTGAGACAAGATCTTTGTCACCCAGGCTGGACTGCAGTGGCAGAATCTTGGCTCACTGCAACCTTGACCTCCCAGGCTCAGGTGATCCTCCCACCTCAGCCTCCCAAGTAGCTGGGACTACAGATACGCACCACCATACCTGGCTAATTTTTGTATTTTTTATAGAGACAGAGTTTCACCATGTTGCCTAGGCTGGTCTCAAACTCCTGGGATCAAGCCATCTGCCCACCTCAGCCTCCCAAAATGCTGTGATTACATAGACATAAGCCACCACACCTGGCCCCAATTTCTTTTTATGAATTCCAATTTTCTGGTGAAATTCTTTTTTGCATCACTTAGTTTCCTGAACACATGAATCACAGATATTTTGAAATGTATGTCTGATAATGCCTACAACTGGGTAAATTACAGGTATTTTTCCAGTGCGTTTTTTTTTATTTTTAGGCCTATTTCCTGGTATGCCTGATCATTTTTTATTGAAACAATTTAGGAGAAATATAAAGACTCCTATCTTTCTTCAGTGATGGTTCCCCCCGTCCTCTGGTAGGCAGCCTGAATGGGAGCAATCAAGCTAACCCAATCCCAGAATGCGCTTACTGAGATTTTGTATTGCGTCTGCTTAAGGTTCACGTCTATTTTTAGGGTATGATTCTTTAAAAATTCCAGTGGGGTACTTCCTAGTGCCTCTTCTCCTGGCTAAGCTTTGAATGTGATTTTTTTTTTTTTCTTTGTACTATGATACTGAGAACTCCACTTAAAATAGTTTTTTGGTTAGTCTCTTGCACTGTACAGCTAATATTTGGCAAATGCTTCAAAGGGGAAAACTACTGGAGTATCCATTCACTTTTCTGTCTCTTTCTTCCTCCCAGGAGGAAGACAGGCTTGATCTCTTAAGCCTTGTCTACTTGGCAGATCTGAACCCCAAAGTTTGTCTCTTAAGCCTCGTTACGCTGCCTTCTCAGCAGATGAGCGGGAGAGAAAAGTGTCTTCACTCTCTATTAGTTCCCTTCTATCTCAGATCTTAGCTACTTAAGGCCTGGTTGCCTTGGCTGCTCTCTGAGACAATTCTGGCTCAGTAGGAAGCTCCCGTACAGCATCAGCTGAGGCCAGAATCTGTTCTGATTGCTCAGTGCTGATACTGGTCCAAGTCATTATCTGAGAGTCTCATCAGAAGGTTCCATTCTAAAGGCCGCTACCACACTGCTTCGGCTATCTCCATTACTGGTCAACAGCAGAGGTTAACTGGAATCATGGAAGTTAGAAATTATTTTTCTTCGGTGCAAATGGTTATGTTCAAGATCCGGGTGTTGGCTAGAAATACTGAGCAGGCACTCTCGCTTTTATAAAACCCAGCAAGCCCAATTGACCTAGGGACTTCACCTGAGTGGTCTATTGTCCAGTTCTTTGCAGGATCACTTTTCTCTGCTTGACTTTAACTGGATGATTATCTGACTCATGCCATTAGAGCAATAATTAGATTTGCCTCTAGGGTGTCCTTTATGTAAAGTGCTGTAGGACTGCCTAAAAAAAATAGGGGCATGGCTTTTCATCACGTTTATAAAACGAATTGTATGACTTTACCTGTCAGCTGCTACACATGTTTGTAAGTGTGGCAGAAGTTGGTTTAAGATTTATTTCCTTTGTAACACAACCTGGAAACAAGGTTTTGTAGGAGAAAACCTAGAGCCCCACCTACTCTGAACTACCAAAAATAACTACAGATACCAAATTGGCTTAAGTCAGTTTGAAAAATATCCTTTGGTCACGAGTTGATGCAAAACTTCAGTGGCCATGGCAGCCGTATTTACTCTGGCTTCCCACCTTCGTTTTTCTTTTAAAAATATCATGTGAACTACTATAATCTTGGCTTACTTTTAGCCCAATTTACCCACATTATCTTATTAGCTCTAGTTACACCCAAAGAGAAACTGGGGCTATTGAAGGGTTTCTAAAGTTGACAGTGGATAGTTGGACACTATTCAAGAGAACTAAACTCTTCCCTTTCCCCATCAGAAGAAAGCTTATAAAGCTTGTAGATATTGGCTGGGTGTGGTGGCTCACACCTGTAATCCCAGCATAGAGGAGGCCGAGGCGGGAGAATCATGTGGTCAGGAGTTCGAGACCAGCCTGACCAACATGGTGAAACCCCATCTCTACTGAAAATACAAAAATTAGCTGGGCATACTGGCATGCATCTGTAGTCCCAGCTACTCAGGAGGCTGGGGCAGGAGAATTGCTTGAACTCAGGAGGCAGAGGTTGCAGTGAGCCAAGATCATGCCACTGTACTCCAGCCTGGGTGACAGAGTGAGACTCCATCTCAAAAATAAATAATAATAATAAATAATAAATTTTTTTAAAAAGCTTGTACATATCATCTTAAACAAAAAGTACAGTAGAGAACCTGAATGCTGCTTCAACAAAACACCCAGAAAACCCAGAGAGGCCTCTGAAAGTGGCATACCTGACCGTTGCGAAGGGGTTCAATTGTGTTTGGGGAAAGAGCTGACAGTGCTCGTCCCTGTCTTCCGGGGTTCAGAGGAACAGCCCCCAAGTCGCTGAGAGGAAGACAGCACAGCTGTTTGTTCTGCTGTGAAAGCAGACCTCAGGAAGGGCCTGGGCAGAGCATCATGGAGTCTTCAAACTCCTAAACTTGGCAAGAACTTGTCTCCACTTTACAGTCAGAAACTGAGGTAAAGAGAAAGTTGGTAACTACGCCAAGGTTGCACAGGAGGTAAGATCTGACCCAGAATTCGGTTTACTTGATTTTTTTTTTAAGTTAGTCTCACTGTGTTGCCCAGCCTAGAGTGCAGTGGTATGATCTCGGCTCACTGCAACCTCTGCCTCCCGGGTTCAAGTGATTCTCACACCTCAGCCTCCCAAGTAGCTGGGATTATAGGCACCCAACACCACGTCTAGCTAATTTTTGTATTTTTAGTAGAGACGGGGTTTCACCATGTTGGCCAGGCTGGTGTCGAACTCCTGACCTCAGGTGATCTGCCTGCCTTGGCCTCCCAAAGTGTTGGGATTACAGGCGTGAGCCACCGCACCCAGCCGTGTTTACTAGATTTTTAGTCTACTGTCCAGTTTATAGCTCCTTGTTTTCTCTCCTCTGTCAGGAGCTCCCAGAGGCCAGTGGTTCCTGCTCAGGCTACAGCAACATTCCCCAGGCTTACTTTATGATGCAGGTCAAGTTAGGTCAGGATCACACTGAATCTGGCACAGAAATTTTAGGCCACCTGTGTCCATCCAGCCATCCCAGATATGGCAGAACATCCCAGGCAAAGAAAACAGAAGATGTTTATGTCAGAGTAACAGGCAGCAACAGCGGTCAGTACGGTGTACTACATGTAATTCTGAAATACTGGTACACAGTTATTTTGAGAGGAGAAATACGAAAATGCTGATGCCAGCAAGACGAAACCATTTATATATTAGCTTTGACCTAAATTTTTCAGGTCCTAGATATCCGGTTGAAATTCATTTCATTCTTTGGATAATATTGGTAAAGAACAAATATGCTGTCTCAAAAAAAAAAAAAAGAATAAACAAAATTAAATCTGTTCAGTGATTTCTCATGGGACAAACTCCAATCTCAGCAACAAAATCAAAGAGGAAAAACTTCAGTGTTGAAGAGGTGAGAATGTGTTCAAATTTTCCATAAAAAATGAAGCATTGTGAGGATCTGACTTATTTGCGACTATTACAAATATTGCAGAACACATTTACCTGCACGGTTTTCTCCAACCATAATTAGCGTTAACAATGTATTTCACAAATACAGAAATCACAAAACACCTGGGATTCTTGATAAAGAGGTTCACAGACAGCAGTAAATGCAACAGAAAACTGTTCTCAAGTATTCTCAAATATTTCTCAATGTATGCATCATTTTTGGGGGGCAGAGGGACAGAGTCTCACTCTGTTGCCAGGCTGGAGTGCAGTGGCACAATCTCTGCTCACTGCAACCTCCACCTCCCAGGTTCAAGCAATTCTCCTGCCTTAGCCTCCCGAGTAGCTGGGACTATAGGTGGGTGCCACCATGCCCGGCCAATTTTTTTATTTTTAGTAGAGACGGGGTTTTACCATGTTGGCCAGGATGATCTCCATCTCTTGACCTTGTGATCCACCTGCCTCGGCCTCCCAAAATGCTGGGATCACAGGTGTGAGCCACCACACCCGGCCACTTATCATTTTCTAAGAATTCAGTATTGAGGAAAAAAGCAAATCCAAGGTAGAATGAATGGAAAACAGACATGGCTGTTTTTTATTAACAAGTAGCCCGCTGACAGGCTAGACATACGAACATGGGCTGTGTAATAAAGATGTGTTCTCCAGAAGCCTGGATGGCATGGGGTCCATGGAGAAGTCTCTCATGAATAGGCTGAGAATAATCTAACATGAGAATGGTGAGTCTAGTTTCATCATTCCTATGTGCTGGATCTACCTGTCTTAGATATCACAAATCCCTCACAGCACTGCTTCCTGCCAAGTTCAGTACTCAAGGTAGAGGCCAGGCAAGTAACATGATACTGACTGACTGTTCTGAGAAGTCAAACAAATCTACAAACAGCAGTGCAGCGGTCACATGCATGGGCTTCGGACACAGAAAGAACTAGGTTCACACACCGCTCAGTCATTTATTAGTGAGCTATGCTTGGGCATGTTACTTAACCGCCCAGAGCCTCCGTTTCTTCCTTCTGTGAAACTGGGATATTAACAATATCTACCCCAAAATGTTTCTGTAAAAATCAAATGAGATAATCAGTGTAAAGTTCTTAGCCAATTTCCAGGCACATTGGAAGCACTCAGTAAATGTCAGCTATTATTGTGAACAGTAGAAGAATAAGAATTATTCTTCTACTGTTCACAATAACGAATAGTAGAAAGAGTTCTGGCGGATATTAAACTAGGCCACGTCACGTGACACCAGGACACCTTGAACCCAGCAAGTCTACTTCTTCCTTCTCGTAACCCTGGACTTTACATATACATATCGCAACGAGGAATCAGCAATTAAAATTAATCCTTTTTTCTGCATTAAAAAATCACAACCGTAGCTAACACTAAAACTAAATATTTCAAGAAAACGGCAGTACTCTGTTTAAAATGTACTATATCTGAATGTCTTGAAAAATAAGAGGTTCAGACGCTTGCAGACCAACACAAAGTCACTTTAGCCTATTGTGTGGCTTGATACCGCTTAGATTTCTGCCCTAGGACTTGACTGTGCGTTGCATGATTTTAAAAGAAAACAAGCTACAGGATTTACTTCCAGGACACACAGACATAATTCCTATACTAGCATCGTAAGTCCAGCCCACGTTTATTCATAACTGACATGCAACTGCAATTTAACAAATGAAGCTACATCCTCTTATCTGCTCCCGAGGCTTGAAAAGGATGGTCTGAGTTCTCCTTAGGGTGTTTCAATAAGTTTGTTCAAGAAAATGCCAGAAATCCAGAAGGACTGCTTTACGATGAGTGCATTTATACCGATCAAGAAGTGGCCTTTCCCTAGATCCTCAGTGAAGAGGTTTAGCTGCCAGGCGTGGAGCCGGACTTCAGTTCCAGGTCTTGCAGTGATTGGAAGGGATAAGAATTTGCTTTCCTGCCTATGCAAATCCACTGCAAGGGATTCTAGGGTCCTGGAGCCTAGAGAGTTCTCTGAGATGGAGGGTAGAGGACATTTGCAAGTAGAAGAGCCTGAGGCTTAAGAGTCACTAGAGGAGCTTTAATCTTAACAGCATATTTTGCATCTACCAACTGCAAACCCAGCCTAAGGCATAAAGAATCTAGTCTTGGTCCCTCCGTTATTGAGGACTCACTCACAAAATTAACCTTGTAAAGATCCGCCCTCTGATTTTAGCGTCTGAAATGCAAATGAAGCACCACTTCAGTGCCTGGAGATAATTATAATAATCTTCTTACAGCTAAAACGCTTCATTCTACTCTTAAGTCTCCATTACAACCCAGTCTTCAGTTCATCCAAAGCCAGACAGAGGAGGAGGGGCCACAGCAGAGGAGTGACAGGATCTGTGGCTCAGACCTAATTCTAGGGACGGACATAGAGAAGGTGCCTGTCCCCTCGGGGGCAGCAAGGGTAATTCACTCCCTACGGGCTGTTTCTTCAGGAACTGGCTGTGTGGCACTGCTCAGACGAGAAAGTGACAGATGTCACAGCTCAGTCCCTTGTCCTTCCTATCCTCTGAAACAATCCTACTGTGGGAAACAGAAAAGTTCCTTTTTAAAGTTTCCTTTCTTCTTAAAGAATAAGTGTGCTACTAACTTTGTTAAGCCCTATCCTGTGTAGCTGTTAGACACGCCGTGCTTACAGGCACATAGTACACCCTGTGTCCTTGTATTTAACCAAGATATCCGTGCTGGACGTGCTCACAGGCATGTCCCAGCTCTCCACTGCTTTTACCTGTTTAGAAAAGTTTTAAGTTATTAGCCAACGGGGTTTTAGTTTAGATTGTGAGGTCTGGCTCCAACCAATGGAGATGAGACACAGCACTAAGGATAACCCCAAATGCGTAAGGGATAAATGTGTGTGTTTTCTTTTGCGTTTTCCATTCGGCATGAGGGCTAGTGAGGGACCCCTTCCTGCAGTCCAGGAAGTAAAAATGGAGTTGCTGAAAGATCTTTTGTCTCAGTGCTGATTTTCTTTGTGGCACTAGGCATCTATTTCCAACACTACACAGCAGGAGTATATTATTTGGTTAGAGTTTACAGACGGCATATCTGTTGCTGGGGTCTGCTGAAAAAATTCTGGCCAAATGTCAGGTGGGTACAATGTTGTTGATACTTTTTTTTTTTTTTTTGGTTAGAGGATTCTTTTTTGAAGCTAAGTGAGCCTAAAAGTTGCTATCAAAGCAATGAAGACACTACCAATGGCACGTATGGGTTGGCCAGGTGTGGTGGCCCGCACCAGTAACCCCAGCACTGTGGGAGGCCAAGACGGGCAGATAGCTTGAGTCCAGGAGTTTGAAACCAGCCTGTGCAACATAACAAGACCTCCATCTGTACTTAAAAAAATACAAAAATTAGCCAGGTGTGGTAACATGTGCCTGTAGTCCCAGCTACTCAGAGGGCTTAGGTGGGAGAATCAGCTGAGCCAAAGTGAAGGCTGCAGTGAGCTGAGATTGTGTCACTGCACTCCAGCCTGGGCAAATGGAGTGAGAGCCTGTCTCAAAAGACACAAAGAGCGGGGGCTTAGAAGACAGCGTTCAGGCCTCAAGACTGCTAACTACCTTTCCTTTAACTCTTTGCCTTTGATTATGTCAAAGAGTAAGGGACTCGCGCTTGTCCACGCTGGAGTGGTGGCCGGCACATAGGCCACGTGCTTGCTTGACAACTCTGTCATCACCACATGGACTTTCTTTTTTTTCAGATGGAGTCTCGCTTTGTCACCAGGCTGGAGTGCAGTGGCACGATCTTGGCTCACCGCAACCTCTGCTTCCTGGGTTCAAGCAATTCTCCTGCCTCAATCTCCTGAGTAGCTGAGACTACAGGCGCAAGCCACCATACCCAGCTGATTTTTGTATTTTTAGTAGAGATGGGGTTTCACCATGTTGGCCAGGATAATCTCGAGCTCTCAACCTCGTGATCCACCCACCTCAGCCTCCCAAAGTGCTGGGACTGCAGGCGCGAGCCACCATGTCTGATCTACATTGACATTTTTAATTATTTTTGAGCTAGGATCCTTGTGTTTCATTTCGCACTGAGCCCTGGTGAATTACAAAGTTGGTCCTGGTGATGACGTGTTTCTCTTTTAGAGACATACGGGCCACCAATCTGTTTAAATCTGTTAAATTTGAAACTGCAAATTCAGATGCAAAAGACCATGTCAGAAAGATGTGGGCAGGAGCCTACTTACAGTGACACAAAGCAGCATCATAATACAAGCCACGCTGGCAAAACACTTCAAGGGAATCTACCCCCGCCCCCATTCTCAATTCTCAATCAGAGAGTCATTCCACATTTACGGGGAGCCGGGAAGGTTTCCTATGGGAAGCCAGGCCCAGCAACAAACCCACCCCTCACGCCCAGGACCTCAGACTTTGGGACAATGTGATGTTGTGGACAGTGAGGAAGCTGTGCAAGAGTTTAATTCCTCCCACAGGCTGTGAGGCCTTGAGCAAGACACTTACTAAAGCTGGACTGTAGCCGGGGCAACACAGCAAGACCCTGTCTCTACAAAAATTGGAAAACTTAGCCAGGCATGATGGCATGTGCCTGTGGTCCCAGCTACTTGGGAGGCTGAGGTGGGAGGATTGCTTGATCCCAAGAGGTCGAGGCTGCAGTGAGCTGTGATTGTTGCCACTACACTCCAGCCTGGGTGACAGAGTGACACCTTGTCTCAAAAAATTTTTTAATTAAACTAAAAAATGTAAAACAAATAATGAAATAAAATATTATAAAGCTGAACCTTCATTTCTTTACCTGTAAAGCAGTAAGTACTTTACTGGATTGCCGTGAGAACTAAATGAGATACTATGTATGAAATTATTTTACATATTTAAAAGCTGTATATGAAAACCATTTATAGGCTGGGTGTGGTGGCTTATGCCTGTAATCCCAGCACGTTGGGAGGCCGAGGTGGGCAGATAACCTGAGGTCGGGAGTTCGAGACCAGCCTGACCAACATGGAGAAACCTCGTTTCTACTAAAAATACAGAATTAGCCTGGTGTTGTGCAGGATGCCTGTAATCCCAGCTACTCGGGAGGCCGAGGCAGGAGAATCACTTGAACCCGGGAGGCAGAGGTTGCAATGAGCTGAGATTGAGACAGGGCACTCCAGCCTGAGCAACACGAACAAAACTCTATCTCAAAACAAAACAAAAAAAAAAGTATATAGCATTATATGTGATGTTCTCCTCTTTCTTTTTCTCCCTTGGATTGCCAACTCCATCTTACACTTTGCTGAAACTTCTTCTTTCCTGAAAATGATTTATCAAATTGACAGATGCTTTCTTCCCTCCTTTGCTCCAAATATGACCCTTATAAAAAGAGGCAGAGCCTTTTTCTAAAGCTTCTCACTGATCATATAAAATGCTTACTGAAGCAGTTTCAGCCCAAATGGACAAAAGGGAAATATTACAAAAGAAGCCCTCAAGAGTATGTACTGAAACTAGAACCAACATTGCTTCCTTTGCCCACATTAACCCTTGAGAAAGCGTACTGTTTTCTGTTTGTAATCAGGAAATGCGGATTTCTTTAAAGCTCCTTTAGGAAAGGTCAGGTCCTGTTTGAAGAGAGGGCTCACTTAAGTAAATGCCAGTCCATGTAAGAAGAGCTGCTGGCCACCAAGAAAAATACTCAGATTTAACCGGAAGACAGGCTGACTATTGACCAAGATGCAAAGTAGTGAGGAATCTTAACTCCTTCCTTCATTTATTTATTCATCACAGCTCTGGAGAAAATGTCAGCACCACTCATGTGAAAGGGCACCGTGTGCCATCTGAAAGCCTTGCCCTGCAGGCTCTGGGGTCGCAGAAAGCGGCTACACAGCATCACCAGTTTATAAGAAGCCAAAGAGTTTTCTCCTAAGGTTACATTTAAAACATTCACATGCAACATTAAAAAAAAATTTTAAGGCCAGGCACAGTGGCTCACACCTGTAATCCCAGCACTTTGGGAGGCCGAGGTCAGGGTTCGAGACCAGCCTGGCCAACATGGTAAAACCCCTTCTCTACTAAAAATACAAAAGTTAGCCAGGTGTGGTGGTGGGCACCTGTAATCCCAGCTACTTGGGAGGCTGAGGCAGGTGAATCACATGAGCCTGGGAGGCGGATGTTGCAGTGAGCCGAGATTGCACCACTGCACTCCAACCTGGGTGACAGACGGAAACTTTGTCTCAAAAAAAAATTTATGGCGGTAATATAGCATAAAATGTACCACCGTAACCATCTTTAAGTCTACAACTCAGTAGCATTAAGTGCATTCGCAATGTCATGCAACCATCACCACTATCAAGTTCCAAAACTTTCCACCAGCCCAAACTGAAACTCTGTACCTATGAAATATTAACCACCCATTCTCCCTCCCTGCACCCCGTGGCAATCAGTATTTCTGTCTGTGTGAATTTGCTGTTCTCGCTCCCTTAGTTAAGTGGATTTATATGTGATCGGCCTTTTTGCACCTGGCTTCTTTCACTTAGTAGAATGTCTTCAAGGTTCAGCCATGTTGCAGCATGTGTCAGAATGGAGTTCCTTTTTAACTGCTGAAAAATATTCTATTCCATGTGTACCCCAGGTTTTGTTTACCCATCCCTCTATTGAATACTTGGTCAGTGTTGTGTTTATTTCTATGTCCATTGGGGAAACACAATTAAAATACCAAGATGCTTGCTTGTCTTTTGTTATCCCACTTAATTCAAAGAAAAGCAACTCTCAGGGCCCTAGTCACCAGGCCCTCTCACACAAATCAACTCTCTTGGGAGGGAGGCAGGGAGTGGGGAGGAGGTGGAGGAGAAGGAGGAGGAGGAGGAGGAGGAGGAGAAAGGGGCTCCAAATTGTTGGAACAATCCTCAAATCTGCAACTTGGAACAAAGTCCGAATCTCCAATCTCTAAACAATGCTCCAAAATCTATTTCATTTTGCTACGAAATTTCTTTATCCGTCTAATCTGTAAACCAGTCTAATATTCCAGAGAGGAATCCATCCCAGAAACTAGATGGAATAGCAGAGAGCCTGGTCACCATAAAATGTCTTAGAGAAGTTACACAGTGTCCAGCGACAGGGTTAGGAGGGGCCTGTGACAGGTGACCAGGATGGTGAGTCTGATTCTTCACAGTCATGCCCCTTCACTTGCTGTTCAGGGGTTGATATGAAAGGCAGTTACGTGGCTCCACTGAATGTCTGGCTCTTATCTGCATTTGTAAGAGGTCACAGATGCATAATGGCAGAACATTTCATTAGCACTTCCATTGGAGAGATAAGATGTAGAATCCTGCCCAAAGTGAGTTAAAGTGTAAACCAGAATTATTAACACTTAATAAGGGAGGCAAGGCACAGAGGTCACAGGTAAATGGAAAGACAGCAAAGACATGAAGGTAAAAATCTTTGAGGTGTAAGTAGAAACCAAACCAGAAGAAATTCAAAAACAGCTTGGTATCAGGCCAGTCCTAACAAAGCGTCACTAAAGCGAAGAACTAACAATTCAAGAAAGGGCATTCAAACGAGGGAAAGGCATAAGGAAAAACATAAATGTGGAATGAGGAAAAACTTACAGATTTTATGAAGACATAAGGAACAATATAAAGGTGGAATGGGGAAACTCAGATTTTTATAAACACATTTACAAATAGATTACTAAGAGTAGAAAAGAGAGAGGAAAAACATTTGCTATACTAAGGTAACAAGAATATTCTTCCTGACTGAATCCCAAGCAGTTGCCCTGTAGGGTTAGAGCGCGACGGGTTCTCCGTCAAACCTGACACAATCTGCAAATGAATGTGCCAGCACTGAGATGTATTTAGCTTCTCCTTTTTAGCCTTCTGCTGGCTCTGCTGTTGCAAGTTCACCACATGTGCCCTTCACGCGTGCGTTCATGGATTTTCATGTGCATTACAGTGCCCGCTTGCAAGGGTACCATGGCAACACACACCGGCATGGACTTGCTCAACATGTCCCCCCAAAATTAATTAGCAAAACTTCTAGTTAACAAATTAAACTTCATTTCTGCACTTTGCCTGCTCCCCCAAAACCAGCTGCCAATAGCTGTGGTCAAACCAGCCTCGGCGAGACTGTGCCACTCACAGGCACTCAAGCCAGGTCAGGAAGCAGAGAAGTTCAGAGCTGGGGCTCTGGGGTCAGGCAGAGCTGGGCTGCAACCCCAGCTGGGTGACCTTGGACGGCTCTTTTGACCTCTCTAAGCTTCAGTTTCCTCATCTATGCATGAGGACACTAGCAGCACCCATGAGGACGAAGAGAAATGGTGCGCCCAGGATATGCCCGAGACAGAGCAAATGCTCTAGACTTGTGAACTATTGATCTTTATTATTACCATTATTGTTATTGTTGTTATTTCGAGACAGAGTTTAACTCTTGTTGCCCAGGCTGGAGTGCAATGGTGTTATCTTGACTCACCACAACCTCTGCCTCCTGGGTTCAAGCAATTTCTCCCGCCTCAGGCTCCCAAATAGCTGAGATTACAGGCATGCATGACCACGTCCGGCTCATTTTGTATTTTTAGTAGAGACAGGGTTTTTCCATGTTGGCCAGGCTGGTCTTGAACTCCCGACCTCGGGTGATCCACCTGCCTCAGCCTCCCAAAGTGTTGGGATTACAGGCGTGAGCCACCACGCCCAGCATTGATCATTATTTTTATTGTGACTGGTTCTGAGACAGCTTCTCCTCACCAGGCTGGTGGATTCCACACTGAACGTCAGACACGGGACACTCGGGAAACCCCCTGAGATCTGGAGCGGACGCCAAAGAAGAGGACCCAGAGCTTTGGGCGGAACCTGCTTCCCCACCTTCCAAAATAAATGATGCCAGGAGTGTGAGTCCTGGCATCTGCTGCCCGGGCCTCCTCACACCTGAAGGGGAAGTTTTTTCCAACGGTGTGGACTCACTGTTTTAATGTGGAATTGATGAAACGTCGTATTACCAGAAACTGCACGGTGGCCCAGGATTCGGCACACCACCCTCCCAGATGGTGAGGCTTCAGCAAGAGACCACCTGGGCGTCTCTACTGGCTTCTTAGAACTGGAAACTACAGCACACGTCTTCCTCTGAAATCCACCTCAGGGAACGCACTGGCGGCGGGGTGAGCCATTCACTGGTGGGAACACTGGTCGAGATCATCAGCCCACATCTGGTAGGTGCCAAGTGGGCAATGTACTCATCGACGCTCCACGGTGCATCAGTGAAGCGGGTCCTCCGTGGGCCCCTTTCCCAGCCCTCTCTTACCCAGTGGTGCCCTCGCTTCTTATTTCAAAGGAGCATTTCAGGCAGATGGAACATATCACACGCACACAAAGCAGGGAACCCTCGGGCAGTTTTCCCCCAAGCTCTCAGAAGAGGTTGGTTAACAATGTTTGTATTCAGCCCTTTGTAGTGTCATATAGAACAACATGCATCTCTGAATACCCATCTAGTTCTAACATGGATTGTAAAGGATGACTCACCTCAAGGACTTACTTAAAAATGAGTCTTTCCCCACTGAATCGCCTACCTGACCATCTCCATCTCGAATCAAATCTCCTAGAATCAAATATGCTGTGTGGTTTGCTATGTTTGTTATCTTTCTCTTCCTCGGCTCTGGGATTCGTTACCTAGGATGGTAAAAATACACACGCTGCCAAGGAAAGTGCCAGTTGGTTAGACGCTGCTGTGCCACCGGTGAAAGGGAAGACTAGCGTGCTGTCATGTCAAACTGAGGACTGCTCAAAGTGCCAGAGGACGTTTATCAAGGTCTGTGGGTGAGATTCCCAGCCTAGCGGGGCTAGAGGAATTTTGGAGAAATAAGCAAAGCTTAGCACTCAGTAACGGTAACATTTGTATTCATCTCTTACAATAATAATCAACACTTGGCCACATCTGTCCTCACTTGTTAAAAAGGAAATCTCTTCCTTGTCTTTATGGTGAGTTGACAGGAGGTTTGACACTCCAGGGAAAGAAAGAATTCTCAAATATTAGCTTCACACGAAAAGATCAAAGATGTGGGAATGGGAATAAGCATTACATCTCTCTACCGTCTGCAGACCTGAGTGCTCAGTGACGCTGGATACACATCGAGTTTCCTTGCTTAATGAGGAGTTCCCAACAGCCATGCTCCTTTCTCCAGGGGAGCAGTTCAAACACAGAAGCCTGAAATTTTATAGTGTCCTTTTCCCGTTACATTTGAGCAGGGGAATGTTTCAGGAGTTCCATTGTTCTCTGGAGAGACTGACTGAAACATGGGAACAGAACCTGCGACCATTTGCTGCCAGCTGGGCTGGTGACGGCGGGCATTCTCTGAGCCCAGAGAGGGCCACAGAGCTGCGATGAGGCCCTTTGCCAGTTCTTGTTTACGGAGAAATCCACACAGTAGTAAAGATAAGAAAAACGCCATTTGGTCTGCTGTTGGTTCGAAGCAGATGCTTCTTTCTAAAGGACAAATATTCCAAAGATGGCACTTACAGGTGGCGTTTTAAATAGGAGAATGCACACACAATGCATGGTCAGCACAACGGCTGGCATCTTATAAGGACTTCTCACATGGCAAGTGTTGTCAACTCTTAAATATCATATAACTGTAGATAAAACACTGTCGAGAGGAATAAGAAGGGAAGCTTTGACTCAGTCACCTGATCTGCGGTGAACCGCTGTCTGGATTTTGCAGACTCCTTTTCTATAGAATAAGGAAATTGGTCCAGATGACCTCTGTGGTCTCTTCCACTGAGAATATTTAATGATTCTAAGGGCTTGTGTCCAAACTTTAAACATTTCTCCTTTTTTAACCTTTAAAAGTGTTGGGATTAAACTACTTTTGCACTTGGAACACATAAATGACATAAAGAATCCCAAGTCCTCTGCAGAGTAAACAACGATTCAGGTACGGAGAGCAGAGGGTATTTCTAAAAAGAAACAGTACAAACTCCATGTGTTCACCCGGTCACCCTGCCAGCTCTGACTCTTGGAATGCATTAGGGCAACACTTCAACCCTAGACGTACTGGCTGAAGCTGGCCTATAACCCGTAGAAGAACGAGGGCCTGTTTATATCACTGAGTGCAAAAATCCTCCAGCGCCTGCTGGAATTCTGAGAATCATGAAACCCCTAGGTTGACAGAGCACTCAGAGCAGAGCCCCGTATGGAGGTCCCTCTGATGGCACCCCTGACTCCGGCTCACCCACTTCCATGTTACGCCAACAGGCTGGTCCACGTACTATGCCCAGACCCACCTCGCACGTAGTTTGGCAGCTTTTTTTTTCCCTGAGACAGGGTCTTGCTCCGTTTCCCAGGCTGGAGTGCGGTGGCGTGGTCACGGCTCACTGCAGCCTTGACTTCTCAGGCTCAAGTGATCCTCCCTCATTAGCCTCCCAAGTAGCTGGGACTACAGGTGCATGCGGCCACACCAGGCTAGTCTTTGTATCTTTTTTTTTTTCTTTTGTAGAGACAGGGTCATGTCATGTTGCCCAGGGTGGGCTCAAGCAATCCGCCTGCCTCAGCCCCTCAAAATGTTGAGATTACGGTGAGACACCGCACCTGGCCCGGCAGCTTTAATGATTTGAAAATTTTTTCTTATTTAAATGGAAATTTGTCTATTTGCAATCCTTATCCACAAATCCTATTTCTATATAGAGCAACAGAAAACAAGCCTGTGTCCTTTCAAATACTTGGGTATCCTTTCTCCTCTTTCTCCCCTGGGTCTGCACCAGGCTAAGCTCCCTCAGGTTTGCGACTGTTGCCATGGGACATGGTTTCCGGTCCAGTCGGCATCCCAAGTGTCTCTTGTTACTTCTTTCTTAAGATTATTCATTTCTTCTCCTTATTCTGTATGAAGAAAGGACTGTTTTCTATCATCCTTTGCCCTCCACTGTCAAACTACTTTCTCTGTATGGAAACAATGCAAATTAGCCAAGTCCGGTTACTACTTACTATTTGCAAATGTCTCAACCAAACAACCACTCCTCCTCCTCCTTTACACGCTGGTCACAAACCAAGGTACACAGGGGAGAACAGAAACATAACAACAGCAACAAAACTCTGAACAACAGCTAACCAAAAAGACTTCAGGCGATACTGACGCATACACCTCTAAGATATTAATAAATGACACCTGCAGACGTACCCCAGGCACCTATAACTCGACCACGTTGAAATATGTATTTCTGGAGAAGCTTATCTGTGATGTGTGTTTTGAGTTATAACAGGAGCTCATGGTTGGACCTCAGTAAATAGAAAAGATTACCACTCTCTGTCAACATTTATGTTGTTTTGTCCTTTGAATAAATGGGAACCTTCGTGATCTTACTCAGTTTCATGGTTCTGCATGCCCTCTGTATGCCAACGGTCCCCACATTTATATCTGCAGCCCAGACTGCTTCCTGAACTCCAGACCCATTCATCCAGCCCTCTGCTCGACATCTCCTCTTGGATGTCTGAGGCCATCTCCACCTCCGTGTATTTGAACAGCACTCCTGATCCCTCATCACCCTCCCCATCTCATTTAATGACAGCTCCATCTTTCCAATAGGTTACGCCAAAATCCTGGGACTTATTCTTATCTCAGTCATCAAGAATTTTATTGGCTATCTTCAAAATACATTCGGAATCTGTCAGCCCCTTCACTGCTCCCAGCCCCACGTCACTGCAATCACCTCCTGACTGCTTTCCTTCCACTCACTGTTCACCCATGGTCGATTCTCAACAGGCAGCCAAAGCGATCCTCTTAAAATACAAGTCAGATCATGGTGAAAACACTTTGATGGCTCCCATTTCACACAGCAGACAAACAATGCCGAAGTCCTTCCAATCCTAGACATACACCCCAGAAAGAAAAACGCACCCCCAGAGAAACGTGTACACGAACGTTCATTGCAGCATTATTTACGATAGCCAAAATGCGGGAAAAAACCCAAATGTCTACCAACTGATAAATGGATCGACAAAAAGTGGTCTATCCATACCATGGACTATTAGTGGGACACAGAAAGGAATAGGTACTAATATTTGTTACAACATGGATGGACTTTGAAACCATTATGTGAAGTAAAGAAAACAGACACTGAAGTTCACATATTGTAGGATTCCATTCATATGAAACGTCCAGAATAGGCAGGTCCATAGAGCCAAAATGGGTGCCAGGGGCTAGGAAGAGGGATGAGTGTGTGTGTGTGTGTGTGTGTGTGGGTGTGTGTGTGTTTATGATACAAAGTTTCTTTTTCTTTGGGAGGCCTAAGACAGGCAGATCACCTGAGGTCAGGAGTTCGAGACCAGTCTGACCAACATGGAGAAACCCCATCTCTACTAAAAATACAAAATTAGCCAGGCGTGGTGGTACATGCCTGTAATCCCAGCTACTTAGGAGGCTGAGGCAGCAGAATTGCTTGAACCCGGGAGGCGGAGGTTGTGATGAGCTGGAACTGTGCCACTGCACTCCAGCCTGGGCAACAAGAGTGAAACTTCTTCTCAAAAAGAAAAAAGTTTCTTTTTGAGATGATGAAAATGTTCTGGTTATATGACGACTGTACTAAAAAAACAGAAAATTATATGCTTCCTAGGGGCAAATATTATGGTATATGAATTACATTTAAATTGTTAAAAAAAAGGCAAGCCCTTATAATGGGCTCCTAGGCCCTATAGAATCTGACCCTCCTGAGACTTCCCCGACTTCCTCTGCGCCCACTCAGTCTCTTTTCCAGCCAGCCTGGACTCCTTGCTGTTCCCTGAACATGCCAGACCTGCTCTCCCTTCAAATCCTTTGCCTTGCTGTTCCCTCTGCTGGGAATGCTTTTCCCTCAGAGATATCCAGACACCTGCTTGGTTAGCCTCCCCCACTTCCTCTATGCCTCTGCCCAACTCTCACCATCTGTGTGGGCCCTGGCTGCTCATGCAACCTGCACATCCCGCTCCTGAACCTGCTCTACTTTTTTCTCCACAGCATTTATCACCTTCCAATTGACTAATCCATTGTTTGTAGTGTATGATCTGTCTCCGCCCCTTCCTATACCCACCCCCACTGAGATCTAAGCTTCTTGAGGGCAGGAATCTTCGTCTTAGTTCCCCAGTGTGGCCCAGGTGCCTGGAACAGTGCCCAGCACACGGCGGACGCTTCAAAAGCATTTGCTGGGCTGGACACGGTTCATGCCCGTAATCCCAGCACTCTGGGAGTCCGGTGGGTCACGAGGTCAGGGGTTCAAGACCAGCCTGGCCAACATGGTGAAACCCCATCTCTACTAAAGATACAAAAAATCAGCTGGGCCTGGTGGTGCGTGCCTGTAATCCCAGCTACTCCGGAGGCTGAGGCAGGAGAATCACTTGAGCCTGGGAGGCAGAGGTTGCAGAGAGCCAAGATCGTGCCACTGCTCTCCAGCTTGGGTGACAGGGCGAGACTCCATCTCAAAAAATAATAATAATAAAAATAGAAGTATTTGCTGAATGCACAAATAAATGAATTTTGTATTTTGAGCTTCAAAAATACGCTTTCTGAGCCAGGATTTAGAACCAAGTGTTTTTGATTTAGAAAAAAGAAATGGGACTGAGCTAAGAGGATACATCAAGCACAAAAGAATAATCCCACATAATTAAAACTATGGCTGAAACCTGCTCCAGTTTTGCAGTTTAATTTTCACAAACTAGTCGTCTGCTAAAGGCTTTATTTTCCCAAAAATGTCCTGGCTCATTCTTAGAAATATCTCCTACACCTGTTTGAGACTTCCACCTTTTACCTCTTCTCTGAAAGTGTAACCATTCTTTCCAGCATTCCAGGGAAGAGTATTTTCTGTTTTTCTCAGACACATCAACACATAGCGCCATTGTCCCTTTGAATTTTGGGGGTGCATGCATCGTTTACACCCCGGCTGTTGATTTACTTCTCCATTAACAAGGTATAAAAGGGGTGGCCAGGTGGCATGGCTGTCGTCTGTAATTGGGAGGCTGAGGTGAGTGGAGTTCAAGACTAGCCTGGGCAACATGGTGAAACCCCATGTCTACAAAAATTAGCTGGGCATGTGGCTGTAGTCCCAACTACTCAGGAGGTTAAGGTGTGAGGATCACTTGAACCGGGGGGGGGGGTCAAGGCTGCAGTGAGCCAAGATAGTGCCACCGTGCTTCAGCCTGGGTGGCAAAGCAAGACAGACCCTGTCTCAAGTAAGTAAGTGAGTAAATACATAAATGTGTCTTTTAAGATAGTTTCTTAAAAGCCAAAAACAATGTAAATTTGCTCTTCACTGGATTTTAAAATTAATATTGAGATAAAATTCACATCACATAAAGTTCTCCTGTTTAAAGTATACAGCTAAGTGGTTTTTAATATATTCACAGAGTTGTGCCATCACTGTGCATAGGATGATGTAATATAAATGCAATTACTATATGTGGCCTTTTGTATCTGGCTTATTTCAGCTACCAGAACAAGGTCCATCCACATCGTAGCAGGTATCGGCACTTTATTCCTTTCTGTGGCGAATGACTTCCCATTGTAAAAACACACCACATTTTGCTTATTCATGCATTGGCTGATAGACATCTGCATTACTTCCGCTTTTCTGGCTACTTTGACTAATGCTGCTATGAGCACTCGTGTACCAATTTTTGTGTGGATGTGTCTTTCATTTCTCTTGGGTCTCTACCTGAATGGAACTGCTAGATCATTGGGTGACTCTGTGTTTAACCTATGGAGGAGCGGCCGGACTGTTCACCGTGGCTGCACCGTTTTACATGCCCACGAGGTGTAAGTGTTCCAGCTTCCCCACATCCTTGCCACCACTACCCCGTCTTTTCGATTACAGTCATCCTGAAGGGTGTGCAGTGGCATCTCACTGTGGTTTTTGTTTGGATTTGCCTAACGACTGATGATGGTAAGCATCTTTTCATGTGCTCATTGGCTGCTGGTATATCATTGGAGAAATAGTAAATGCATGACTTGTGAGTATTTTCTCCCATTCCTCAGATGTATCTGGAGTCTGGCTCTGTCGCCCAGGCTGGAGTGCATTGCTAGGATCACAACCTTGCACTGAATTCTCTCCGCACCTACTCAATGACCTTCTGACCCCCAACCAGGGCCCACCTCACAACGTCCAGTGGTGCCGCGAGCTGTCCCCGCCGTAAACAATGGAAGCCTGCAGTTTCCTCCTCACTTGCTACTCAACCAAGTCTTTGTTCAGCAGAGCTGAGGCCTGAAAACCTGCCGATACGCATGGGCAAGCGCACAACCTCATTCCTCTTCGGTGGCAGCAAGGCAGCCAGTGCTGGGTCAGCTGAGCAGCCGCGGTCTCGGCAAGGCCCAGCAGACGGGTGCTCCAGTGCCCATCAAAAGACCGTCAGCCAGTGAGCAAGGATACATGGACAGAGCTGCTTGCCAGAGTGTTTAATTCTGAGTGGGGCATATAGGTAGCACTCTACTCAAAGAGTATCACTATGCACATTAGTTACTGAGGTGTTATTTACGTGAGCAGTGAAAACCTTTCACCACCTACTCCCCAGTTTTTTGTTGTTGTTGTTTTACAAAATATATTCCAACGAGAGAGGAGCTGTACAACACGTCTGCAACCGGAGGTCATGATGTGAAGTGAAAGGAACCAGGCACAGAAAGACACACCTCACACATTCTCCCTCACATGTGGAACTAAACAGGTAGATCAGGTGAAGACAGAGTAGATGGGTCGTCAGCAGAGGCTGGGACGGGGAGCGGAGGTGGGGGGGATTAAGAGAAGTTGTTTAATGGGTACAAGTATACAGTGTGATACAATAAATAAGACCTAGTGTTTGAGGCTGGACACAGTGGCTCATGCCTGTAATCTCAGCACTTTGGGAGGCCGAGGCAGGCAGATCACTTGAGGCCAGGAGTTTGAGACCAGCCTGGCCAATATGGCAAAACCCCATCTCCACTAAAAATACAAAAATTAGCCAAGCGTGGTGGTGCATGCCTGTAACCCCAGCTACTCAGGAGGCTGAGGCAGGAGAATCACTTGAACCCAGGAGGAGGAGGTTGCAGTGAGCTGAGATCACACCACTGTACTCCAAGCCTGGGAAACGGAGCGAAACTCCATCTCAAAAAAAAAAAAAAAAATCTAGTGTTTGACAGATCAGTAAATGACTACAGTTTATAATTATCTATTGCATATTTCAAAATAACTAGAAGAGAAGAACTCAAATGTTTCTAGGCTAAAGAAAGGAGAAATATTTAAGGTGATGGGTATCCCAATGATACCAGTTGGATCTTTACAATAATATGAATGCATTAAATTATCACATGTACCCCCAAAATACATACATCTATTAAGTATCAATAAAAAAAAGAGGGAGCAGAGCTACACTGACGAGGAGCCACTGATGGGCCCTGGGCCTCCCCAGGGATTCCTGTTCTCTTGAGCCGGACAAGCCGGGCTCCTCCCTGGAGTGCAGTCTGAAAAGCAGTTATTGACCTGGAAATTCCCTGTCACAAAATTGCTGGTATAACCCTGTTTGTTGTAGAACCTAGGAAAGTATTCCAAGAATATTTTACGAACTGTCTAGAGCCATGCAAGAAGATAATAACGGCAGTTGCTGGCGCTGAGCGGGCTTTTTGCTCGCTTTCATTTCCTTCCTCCTTTCTCCCCGACCCCCATTAAGAATGGATTAATTGTGCCATTTAAAAAGTAAGTGAGTGAAAAAGAAAGACAGTCCACATCGTGCAGAATATAGAATTCAGCCTCCTTTGTTGATGGGGGCACACTCACCTAGCTTGCCCCACCAGGAATGTCACCAAGATATTCAAATGGCAATGACGGGCATTGGTTGTAAACCTTAATTTCTAAGGTGTACCATGCCAAGATCATGAACCCTTAAGGCTTTCAGGTAAACCAGAAACACCAGTCAAGATATTGAAAACCAGACAGGCATGGTGGCTCACGCCCGTAATCCCAGCACTTTGGGAGGCTGAGGTGGGTGGATCACTAGGTCAGGAGTTCAAGACCAGCCTGGCCAAGACGGTGAAACCCCATCTCTACTAAAAATACAAAACAATTAGCTAGGCATGGTGGTGGATGCCAATAATCCTAGCTACTTGGGAGGCGGAAGCAGAGAACTGCTTGAACACGGGAGGCAGAGCTTGCAGTGAGCAGAGATTGTGCCACTGCATTCCAGCCTGGCGACAGAGCGAGACTCGGTCTCAAAACAAAACAAAAACAAAACAAAAACAAAACGAAAGAAATTGTAAACCATAAGATCGTATAAAAGACACATCATGAAACCACTGCATGCTAGCCCTCCAAAACAAAGGGGTTTACAGCTACCCTTTGGTCAGAGGGTCTTTATTGGGCAAGTCGAAGGAGACCATGGTGACCCACCCCTGCTCACTCAGCCTCCTCTCTTCCTCTTGACACCTCCACATTTTCCCACAGGTCTTGACCGTATTGATTTGCCAATGTTCTCTTATTGTTTACAGATTGTTCAATTTCCCTAAATAAAGGGTAGGTCGCGCCACAGGGAGCAGAGTCCTCTGGGAGCAGCACACTGCTATGTACACAGAAGGCAAACGGCCAGGCGTGGTGATTTTCATCTCAACAGAAAACAGTTTTGCACACCTACCGCTTGGCTACATCAGGTGAATAACCTTGTGCCCAGTCTCGAGGAGCTCACTGTTTAGAGAAAGAGACAGACACATAAATGATCATTTCAGTAGCACACTGTAGGTCCATGCAGGGCCGGGGGAACCTTCCTGACCCAGCCCCAGGAGCTCAGGGAGGTTGCTTAGAAGAGCCATGACCTTGAAAAGTAAGAAGGAGTTGAGTGGAGTCATCCAAGGCCAAGAGGGTGCAGTGAGCCCAGAGAAAGAGGACCACAAAGGCAGCCACTTACTTCTCCATCGGATCTCTCTGGCGGGAAAGTACTGCGCAAGGTCACTACTGTTAGTGTACAGATGGACTGTCTCCAACCCAAAATGATCCAAAATCCGAAACTTTTTTGAGCACCAACGTAATGCTCAAAGAGAATGCTCACCAGAGCATTTGGGACTCCAGATTTTCATTTAGGATGCTCACCTGGTAAATATAATATTTCAAAACCCCCCAAAATTCAAAATCCAAGACACCTCTGGTTTTGAGCATTCTGAATAAGGGATATTTCAGATATTACTCAATCTGTAATAAAATTCTAAGAGCCAACAGTCTGCTGGTGAAGGTTTTACAAGCAGGCCAATGAATATATCCATTCACTCATTTATTCACTCAGTAAATACACGGTGAGACCTTCCCAGGGGCAGGGCACCATGAGTCTATGCACATTTCGCACAAGCAGAGACATCCTGAGACGTTCGCCCTCTGGATCTTTGTCCAGCTGGCTCCCACCACAGCTTTTTGACTGTCAGGTATTGTCTGGTTTACTTATTGTCTATATCCCTCTAGGAGAATGGAAGACCTGCGAGAGCAGGGGGCTTGTCTATTGCTCTAGTATACTCAAGCACCTGGAACCATGCCAAGCACAGGCTCAATGAATTAAGTCATATTGAGGGAAGGTGTTCTCTTTTCCGGGTCCACAAGGGGGTGTAGTTTTAGGGGCAAGAACTTCCCAGCGCCATGCCCTCCTCCCATCTCTCTCCATCTGGGAGATTGAACGGTTTATGTTTGAATTTCAAGGGCGCGGGAAGAAACTGAGTCAATCGCTCCAGTGGAAGTTCTAAGGAACTCCTTTCATTAGCCGGGGGTCTTGGAGAAGGTGGGGGTTCCTCCCAGGTTACAAGTCCCCTTCTTCCACACCCCTTCGGACTCCATGTTTGGGTCCCCTTCCACGAACACTCCCTTCGTGGAAGCCGTCTCTCTCCTGGATTTCCCCTCTGGAGTCCCCTTCCACACTCTCTCATGGAAGCCCGTCTTCCCTCCTAAACTCCATCTCTCTCTATTCCCTTCCACTCAGTGTGGAAGCTGCTTTCCTCTCCTGGATTCCATCTTTCTGGATTCTCTCACTCAGTGTGAGAGTTAGCGGTTTCTTTCTCTCTCTCCTCCAGTTTCTCTCTCTCTCTAAATAAACCACTTTCTACAAACACTTTTGAGTCCGGCATTTACTGTGCACTGCGCTGTGGTCCCCTCTCTCATTCTTGAGAGGGCAAGAGACGGAGAACCTGGAGAAACGTCCTCCCAGGGGTGCTGAGGGCACCCTGAACCCCTGAACCCCAATATTACAATATGAATCTCATATATCCAGAGAGAAAATGCCTACAAACAGCTCTAAGAGATCTAGAGATCTGCATGACAAGAAGTCACTAAGAGTACATGTTTGTATTAATTTAATAGAACATATTATTGCACGGTAAAATAAAATGTTTCTGTTGGATACATACTGAAAACTCTAACAGCAGTTGTCAACATAACTGTAACTTTTGTCTTAACTTCTATACCTTTATAGGTGTCTTTTAGTCATCAAGTGTTAAAAATACAGCTATCAGGCTGGGCATGGTGGTTCACACCTGTAATCCCAGCACTTTAAAAGGAGGCTGAGGCAGGTGGATCACCTGAGGTCAGAAGTTCGAGGCCTGGCCAACATGGTGAAACCCTGTCTCTACTATAAATAATAAAAATTAGCCAGACACGGTGGTACATGTCTGTAATCTCAGCTACTCAGGAGGCTGAGGCAGGAGAATTGACTGAACCTGGGAGGTGGAGGTTGCAGTGAGCTGAGATCGCACCACTGCACTTCAGTCTTGGTAACAGAGCAAAACTCCGTCTCTCTCTCTCTCTCTCTCTCTCTCTCCATATATATATGAAATCAAAATCTGATTAATATGCTCAACTTTAGTAATCATTTTTACACTGTCCTGCTTGAATATGTAACAATAAATGTAGAAGCCAATATAAGAATGGCTTTGGCTCTCTTGAAAATGCTTCCAGTTAAACAGGATCAGAATCCATCTTAAAATTCTTGAACCAGTCATCAAATAAAATATATACTACATACCTACGAGAAGAGAGAGAGATTATAAATTGCTGAAATTGTACTAGGGAGTCCAGAAGGAAATGAGCATCTGAAAGCTACGCAGAACTGATTTAGAAAATGCACCACTACACAGGGAAGTATGAAGCCTGGCAGGATGGCCTTCTTGTCCTTCAAGAGACACACAGCCAAGACCGGGGTCAAAGTGGCATCATGCTTCGGAAAAACCGTTTAAAAGCAGTAAGAGTTTTGCCACCCCTTGCCAATTCTTGCTTTGTAACTTGAGTCCATTGCCTTCTTTTCGTGCCCACCCGATCCAGGTTCTCAGTAACTCCAATCTAGATTATAGCCTAGTTCACCTCCCTCCTGCCTAACACATGGGTACTCCCCGGCCTCTGGGACTTGAAATCCTTCAGGGAGCTCCCCCTGCCCTTAAAATCTAAGTCTGAGTGTCAGTGTCACCTCCAATCAGCCCCATCTTCCCAACACATCCTCTGGCTGACAAACCTAACTCTGAGTCATCATATGTGCGTCCTGGAACACCCTCTCATTCTTCAGGTTTGTATGAATCCTATGGGCTCCTTCAAGGCCTGCGTCAGACCCCACATCTCCCCTAAGACTCCTGCTACCAACTCTGATCCACTGTGACCTCCAGTTCCTTCCAACTCCAGAGAATTTGCTTCCAATGGAGACTAGATGGTATCCTCCTCACAGGGCATAGGTAGGCAGTAAAAATGTTCTGATTAATTGTTTAAGTAAGCAGTGTTCAGGATAGGCTGCAATAGGGCTCTAAGTTGTCCATTTCCTTAAAATAAATACACTGAAAATTCCACTGTTTTGTTTGTTAATTTGGGTGTTTTTTTTTTTTTTTTTTTTTTTGGTCAGGCATGGTGGCTCACGCCTGTAATCCCAGCACTTTGGAAGGCCAAGGCGGGCGGATTACAAGGTCAGGAGATTGAGACCATCCTGGCTAACATGGTGAAACCCCACCTCTACTAAAATACACACACACACACACACACACACACACACAAAATTAGCCAGATGTGGTGGCATGCGCCTGTAGTCCCAGCTACTCAAGAGGCTGAGGCAGGAGAATCGCTTGAACCTGGGAGGTAGAGGCTGCAGTGAGCCGAGACTGTGCCACTGTTCTCCAGCCTGGGCAAGAGAGCCAGCTTCCATCACACACACACACACACACACACACACACACACACAAAAGAAGTATAAGTTTTTACAAGTTTGTGTGGCAGTTTTTAAAAGGTTTGGGTGACACAAAAATCAATTGAAGATGCTACCAGACACTCTTAGGGTGCTTAGCCCCACCTGGAATTCAGGTAACCACAAAAAGAATGATTTCAACCTGCAGGAAAGGATAACTCTGATTATGTCAGGATAGCTCTCACTATAGGTGGGGAAATATTAACAATGCATATTAAATATTAATAACATAGTAAATGCCTGACAACTATGCCGGTCAGTTCTGCTACCTAACCCCCCATCTTTTTTTTTTTTTTTTTATAATGAATACCACTGAAGAAAACTGAATCACAAAATCTCCACATTAAAGCCAGTTCACGGCTTGATTTTAATTGAGACGAGAGGGAAGACAATTTCAAGTCAAGGCGGCTCACCCCCGCCTGGCATTCTCCCCGGGGCGACACTGTGGCAGGAGTCCCATCAGAAGACTCGAGGTGCTGTTTCCACATTTGAGTCTGGTGTTGGTGCTCCAGCCATTCTTTTTTTTTGAGACAGAGTCTCACTCCATCACCAGGCGCCAGGCTGGAGTGCAGTGGCGCGATCTCGGCTCACCGCAACCTCCGCCGCCCGGGTTCAAGCAATTCTCCTGCCTCAGCCTCCCGAGTAGCTGGGACTACAGGCGCGCGCCACCACGCCCAGCTAAGTTTTTTGTATTTTTAGTAGAGACGGGGTTTCACACCATGTTGGCCGGGATGGTCCCAATCTCTTGACCTCGCGATCCGCCTGCCTCGGCCTCCCAAAGTGCTGGGATCCAGCCATTCTGGTAGGAAACCACGGAGGTCACTTCAGCTGCAGCCAGAGGCCAGTTGGGGCAATAATCTTAGCCGGGCAACCCTCCTCTTTCCACCCCAGCTGACGTTAAACAACAACACCACAAACACACACACACACACACACACACATAGACATGAATATACAATGTGTGTAAATATTTAAAAATACACACACACAAGGTACGTTTGTGTATCTATATTTACATTTAAAAATAACTACCTTAGCAAGTAGTTTCACTTGCTAAAGCAATAAGAAGTATTTCCCATGCAAGAACCCTTAATTTAACAGTCCAGATACAAACCGCTAAAAGAGCATAGCTAGGGGGAAAGAAAACACTCCAGATCGAGCTTTTATTGGCAGTTCTACTGCCAGACATTACAACTTCATAATAAAGAGAAATGTCACTCAATTCAATAACGAAGCCCCTCCTTCAACCCCTCTTCCCCAAGACATATATTTCAGACAATAACTTTCTCAGTCCAAATTCCCTGTTTTGGCCAATAGCTCCCTTCTTCACAGCACAGGTTTTCTTATCTTTCTGTTCTTTTCTGTAACCTCTTCAGGTTCTCGTGAAAGTCACGTCTGACTCCTGGACACTGTGCAATGGCTCCATTCTTGGAAGAGTGAGATGCTACTGCCTGCTCCATAAAAACCACGCCTGAAATCAAGTCACTACCTCTTTCGTGATGAGAGTGAAGGGAAGAGAATCCTCAGAGGCAGTGAGGTGTCTGAGAGGGGGCAGAGAGGGCACAGATATTCTCCCTCCCTCTCCTTCTCCAAACCAGTGGTCTCCTCTGTTTGGTTCGATGTCAGCAATTGAGAAAAAGTGGTTTATGTTAACTCTCCACTGTTCTGTTTTCTTGAGTGTATCTTACGGAAGATAAAAAGTCTTATGACGGACAGGCAAGGGTGGGAGGTGGAAATGAAGTTGCTTTGAAAGTTTCTGATTATTCCAAATCATTAGAAAGAAACTGTAAAAATTCTAGGTTGGTGTTCCCCACCCCCACCCCAACCCCCACCCTGTTTTCTGGGAAAGTTCAAAGGAATAGGGGGCCAAAGCTCAAAGAGCAAATGCTTCCAGGTGTCCAACTGGCTCTCTCCAAAGGGCATGGCTCTAACACATGACTTCAGCCATTATCGAAGGGAGAGACTGCTGTGTGTGAGGGCCACTGCCAACACCCCATTTTTCTCTGATTCTGTCACCCAGGCTGGACAGCAGTGGCAAGATCTCGGCTCACTTCCACTTCCCGGGTTCAAGCAATTCTCCTGCTTCAGCTTCCCGGGTAGCTGGGATTACTAATTTTTGTGTTTTTAATAGAGACGGGTTTTCTCCACGTGGGCCAGGCTGGTCTCGAAGTCCTGACCTCAGGTGTTCCGCCCACCTCGGCCTCCCAAAGTGCTGACACTACACGCATGAGCTACTGCACCTGGCCTCCAACCATTTTTAAAACAGACTATTTAAAATATCAGACTGATGGGGCCCCTTAGGAATTCAGAGCCAAAGATTTCCTTCTAACAGCCAGTAGAGGGGGAAGACCTGAGACTGGGAGGGCTCTTTTTGTTTGCAGTCACCCCAGAACCAAACCCTGATGGGTTTCGTCGATAGAAGAAAACCCTTTTCTCAAGGAACCGGATTCTCATCTCAAACTCTCAAGGCAACCAAAACCACAGCTTTCAAGAAATGAAGCACGTTAGGCACCACTGCCTGGAGATGTTCGATGAAGGGACATCCGAACGGAATGAAACCAGACACAGAATAAAGAGCGTGCACCATCTTCCCCACTTTCTCCTTCATTCTTTATACCACCACGTGGGGCGCATACATGCCTAACTGTTAACAGAATTTATTTTACGATGGACTGTTAAAAAACATTAATGTTCTAGGTGATCCTCAGTTCCAACTGTCCAAGGTCCAAAGCCCCCTGACTTCCAATCTTATCGTTTTCAGCAAAAGCAGCCATTTTTAGCAATTGGTTGGACCTAAGACCTCGAGTGATTTGATTATCTAGATGAATGCAAAACTAAGGCTAAGGTTAGACGGGCCTTCTCCTCGAAGTCAGTATCAGTCGTCTAAGGAACCAGAAAGTTTTGGGGGGGTTTGTTTGTTTTGAAACAGAGTCTTGCTCTGTTGCCCAGGCTGGAGCACACTGACAAGATCTCAGCTCACTGCAACCTCTGCCTGCTGTGTTGAAGTGATTCTCGTGCCTCAGCCTCCCAAGCAGCCAGGATTACAGGCGCCCACCACCACCACGCCCAGATAATTTTTGTATTTATAGCAGAGATGGGGTTTCACCATGTTGGCCAGGCTGGTCTCGAACCCCTGACCTCATGATCTACCTGCCTGGCCTCCCAAAGTGCTGGGATTACAGGCATGAGCCACTGCGCCTGGTCACAGCCAGAGAGCTTATAAAGCATGCATGAGAAAAGGCAGTCAAGATCCTCACAACTGTCTGCCCACACATTCCCCTTTCTTTCAGAAGATTAAGTGAACGAAAATGTTTTTCATTGAAAATCATTCCTCTCCTTCCTATGGCTGCTTTTATTTACCTTGTAAATCTCAGCCACAAATTCTGCTTTAAAGAGCCCTCGCTTTCAACACTCCCTTAAAACAACTTCAGGTTGTAGTCGCGGTCACCAGAGCCTTTCTTCTTCTGGACTTCCTTGTTCCCTTGAGATAGAGAAACGAGAAAAGAAACGTCTGCTTGCTGGACATGGGACCTGGGAGCCAGCATGCAGGCCATTTGTTCACACAGCTGTTAGGGACTTAAAGGAGGGCACCAACCCTAAGATTATTTATCAGGGAATAAAAATCCCATCAATCTAAATCAGACTCTTACCCTGCAGTCTGGTCCAGAGACTGGCTAAAAGGGGTAAATGGATGCCCTGAACACATATGCCGCATTTCGCGTGTCTGGGCGTGTGTTTTGAGCAGCAGGCCCACTGTTGTCATGAGATGCTTGTGCCGGGTGCCTTCTATTAATACTTCCCGTGTAGGTCCACTCCTCAGTCTCTGCTCTGGGCCAGGAGGCAGATGAATGCAAGCTGCCGTGACAGACTTCCTTCTGGCTTCAGGATGGGCTCAGCCCTTGGAGAGCTCAGAAGGAGATGGGAGAGGACGAGGCATTTGTTCTCCTGGCCCCAGTCCCATGAGGCCACTGAGGGCGGCCGTGCCTCTCAGCTGACACTCCGCTCTCGGCAGGGGTTCTCCCTCTCTGGGTTGTGGTCACGGGTTCCCCTCCCGCCCTCAGGCCTCCCCCAGTGGCGGGCAGGAGCCACCTGCGACAGATTTGTAAACAGTCCTTTTCAAAAACTCTTCGTTAGACGGAATGCGCCATCTGCTTTCTGCCAGGAACCCAAGGATGTTCAAGGAGTTGATGACCCTAAAGAGCTATGAATATTTACAGGTCAAAGGCACCTGTATGCATTGGAAGGAAACCGAACATAGAGAAAAGCAAAAAATCTAAAAGATATTTTCTCTTCCTTTTCCATCCTTTGGTTGATAGGCTCTCTCTAAGCCCATGCCTTTAGCGAACCCCAAGCACGAGGCATGGGGACTCCTCCCTGTCCAGGGATGCTGCTTTTCCCTCTCCCCTGGTCATGAGCTTAGGTGATGGGCCAACAGCATCTCACCAGGAGCTTCCTCATCTCTCACCCAGGGGACTGTGATGAGAATGGTCCCCACCTCACAGGGGACTGGAGGAAGAAATGAGGTAATGTGGCCGGGCATAGTGGCTCATGCCTTGGGAGGCCGAGGCAGGCAGATCACCTGAGGTCAGGAGATCGAGACCAGCCCGGCCAACATGGGGAAACCCCGTCTCTACTACAAATACAAAAATTAGCCAGGTGTGGTGGCGGGTGCCTGCAATCCTCAGCTCCTCCAGAGGCTGAGGCAGGAGAATCACCTGAACCTGGGAGGCAGAGGTTGCTGGAGCGCTATGGCACTCCAGCCTGGGCGACAGAACAAGACTCAGTCTCGAAAAAAGAAGGCTGGCTGCAGTGGCTCACCCCTGTAATCCCAGCACTTTGGAAGGCCAAGGTAGGAGAATCATGAGGTCAGGAGTTCCAGACCAGCTTGGCCAACATGGTGAAAACCCATCTCTACTAAAGATATGAAAAAATTAGCCGGGCGTGGTGGCACATGCCTGTAGTCCCAGCTACTCAGAAGGCTGAAGCCGTAGAACTGCTTGAACCAGGAGGCAGAGGTTGCAGTGAGCCAAGATTATGCTGTTGCACTCCAGCCTGGGCGACAGGATGAGACTCCATCTCAAAAAAAAAAAACAAAAAAACAAATGAGGTAATGCTGGTAATCTGCAGCCCGATGCCTGGGCAGCCTTAACAGTGTCCACACGGCTCCTGTCCATGCAAGCCCCGCCCTCTGGCTCTGCACCGCAGCTGCTGCCCCTGGTCGCTGGGTCCCCTTGATGAGTGACCAGGTTTGGACATGACTTGCTGGATTTCACATTAGTGCCCCTCCAGGACAAAACTTCAACTGCCTGTCTTCTGGACACTGGTGCCCCAACCTCAGTCCAGTGAAAAACACCATGTGCAGGACACAAGTACATACTCACACATGCACCCACACGCACACCCACACACCCACACGCACACCCACACACCCACAC
>PVKV010002746.1:32089-76258 GCA_004027835.1 Alouatta palliata | reverse complement strand
AGTGGGTTAGCAGTACCACGTCTGCATTCAGAGACCAGCATATTTTTTGACTACGCATTATAAACTCTTGATGTTTACCTCCTAGTATTTGACTTGGGCTCCTCTCAGAAACACAGGAACTGACAGAAGTTTGAAGAAAGACTAGAAAGGGTGGGAACATGGTGATTAAATGGGGGCAAAGTCTGTGCATGTTTCCCAGGGAGGAGGAAGAGGGAATGGTTCTGAAAGCTCTGTGGCAAAACAGCAATAAAATATCACTAATTGAGGAATGAATCATCAGAGAAAAAATCATTATGAGGAAGCCTTAGATGAAAAACCTCACAAGTATTCCCAAGTAGAAAGCAGTTAAAATGGGCTTGTCTCTGAGATGTTCACACGCAGTGAAATCCTACCTTCACCCACCATGAGTTTCCCATAATCAAGTTAAACTAAACTCATAGATCACAAATCAGTTCCATTTCCACTTCCTCTTACACCTTGGATCACAATCCAGACAGGCTTCGGCAGCCCCGGAGATGGACAGACTGTGGCTGCGTCACAGGACAGCAGGCAACAGGCAGAACTCACCAGTCCTGGGACAAGTGGGCATCGAGCAACCCGTCACCACTGATAACACAGTCCCAGGGGTCTGTGAGGAGCGGGCCTCTGCCCTTCCCAACAACCCAGATGCCTTCACGTCCGTGGCTCCGTCCCGCCACTCTCTGGAGCATTCCCACCAGGAAAAAAGAAAAGCCATTATGGTACAGACATATATCCGGGGAAGACGTAAGATGTCTTACAGGATTTTAAGGACGGCCACACCATTGCATCGATCCTGTCTCTGCCACTTCTTAGCCATGAGATCTGGCAAGTGGCTTGACCTTCCTGAGCCACAGTTTCCTTGTCTATAAAACTGCAGTGATAATCCCTCGCTAGTGGGGTTGACGTGAGGATTGGCTAAGGTAACGCACGCAGCAGATGTGAGCACAATGGCTGAGGGCGGCCGGGAGCACTCTTACGTACCTGTACTGGCACACAAATGGGTAGTGGGTGCTGTTCCTATCAGGTCCGTCGAAGAAGCAGGTTCTCTTCAGAGAAGGGCACCATTGAGAAAGCATGGGTGGAGGACAGAGGGAATGTGGGCAGTCACAGGACCCATCTCATATTGTGTGCCACCCACATATCCGTTCTGCTGGATTGATGTGTGTGCATCTTGTAGGAAGCCTTGTCTCCACAACCGGAGCACAAACTGGGCAGGAGTTGTCTCTGTGTCCCCCAGAGTCTCCCTGCCTCTTTGGGTTTCCTCCATTCATTCATTCACACTGATTCCTTTACAGGAGGTTGCTTGGGGTAAGGATGGAGACCACAGCCTCTAAAGTCAGTCCACCTGGAGCCCAAACCCCAGCCCTGGTAACTTTTGGCAACTAACTTCATGTTCTGTGCCTGGCTCCTCCTCCACTAAGGAGTAACCTATCTGTGCCTTTGATTTGCTGGCTGAAATACTCAATAACATAAAATACGCCCAGTCTAGTTGTGTTAGGAAGTTACTGCAAAACTCGCCTTGAACACATTTTGTAGATGTTGTAACCGCATTCCATATGTCTCGAAGCCATCCCACGTGAATCAGATTTTAACATAACTCCCTCCATTCCCAGTGGTCTTTCTGAGGAATGAGGGAAACTCATGAAGTTTTGCAAATTCTTCCACCATTACCAGTGAAAACCTACTCCCTTCGAGATGCCTAGAATTAAATGTCTTCTTCTATTTTTTTTTTTTTTTTTTTTTGAGACAGAGTCTTACTCTGTCGCCCAAGCTGGAGTACAGTGGTACAATCTCAGTTCACTGCACCCTCCGCCAACTGGGTTCGAGTGATTCTCCTACCTCAGCCTCCCAAGTAGCTGGGACTACAGGCACCTGCCACCACAGACGGCTAATTTTTGTAATTTTAGTAGAGACAGGGTTTCACCATATTGGTGAAGCTGGTCTTGAACTCCTGACCTTAGGTGATCTGCCCACCTTGGCCTCCCAAAGTTCTAGGATTACAGGCACGAGCCACCGCGCCTGGCCCTTTTTTTTTTTTTTTTTTTTTCTTTCTTTTTCTGAGACAGGGTCTCTCTCCAACGCCAAGGCTGGAGTGCAGTGGTGCAATCATAGCTCACTTGTAACCTCAAACTCCTGGCCTCCTGCCTTAGCCTCCTGAGTAGCTGGGACTATAGCTATGCACCACCATGCCCAGCTAATTTTAACAACGACTTCCTCCTCCTCCTCTCCTCCTCCTCCTCCTCTTCCACTTCCTCCTCCTCCTCCCTTGTCCTTCTTCTCCTCTCTTCTTCTTGAGATAGGGTCTCACTATGTTGCCAGGGCTGGTTTCAATCTCCTGTCCTCAGGCAATTCTCCAGCCTCAGCTTCGCTAAAGGCTGGGATTACAGGCATGAGTCGCCATGCCTGGCCTAAAATTAAGTTTCAGAGGCATAGTGTAAATGATATTTGCATTCTGTCCCCAATTAAAATGCTATCCTTGTCTGAAGAGAGGGCACCACTTAGCCATTCTTGCAGCCAACACTTCACAGACTGCGGACGCCCTGGAAGTTGTAGCATTCAGCCCTCAGCTTCCCCGAGAACGCCAGGGTGGTATCCCCGGGAACCTCTGATCAGTCCTGGTAAAGATGCAGCATTCAGCCCTCAGCTTCCCCGAGAACGCCAGGGCGGTATCCCCGGGAACCTCTGATCAGGCCTGGTAAAGATGCAGCATTCAGCCCTCAGCTTCCCCGAGAACCCCAGGGCGGTATCCCCGGGAACCTCTGATCAGGCCTGGTAAAGTCATAGGAGGTGATGGGAACAAAGGATGGACATTAACTTATCTCCTCCTCAGTGGGCTCCTCTCCACAAACGACGCTGCCCTGCGGTCAGACGGGCACTGCCACGTGCCACTGCATGCTTGCAGGACACATGATGAGCTGATCTGATTGGTCATAAGATGGTAAAACCATGGTGGTGTGCAACCATGATCCCAGCTACTTGGGAGGCGGAGGTGGGAGGATTGCTTGGGCCTGGAAGGTCCAGGCTGCAGTGAGCCCTGCACTCTTGCCCAGGTGACAGAACGAGACCCCGATAAAAATGAAGATTGGGAAAACTGAGCTGACTTTGAGAGAAAGCAGAACCAGACTCAGTCTGGATTTCACCACCTCACCCCTAAGTAATCCAGGTGTCTCAACGGAGTCCCCAAATGTTGTTTGGGAATTTGAGGTAAGCATACTTTTTCTTCCAGGTCTGCTTACCCTCCAGAGGGAAGGCAGCTATCAGTGGCTTCCTGTCCTCGTTGGAAGGCCAGGCTCTCGGTTTCCACTCAGCTTCTCTCATGAGGATGAGAGGAACGACAACCCAGAGCGGCCGTGCTGGCGCTTCCGCCCCTCTCCCTGGCACAGCGAGTGGTTCTCCCTGGACCTCCAGCGGCCTCACTCCTTACTATTTGTTTCTGGTCACTATTTGCATATCTGTCTCCCCATTTCATGGAAGCAGAATCCTTTCCCATCTTTGCATCTCCTGTTCTGAGTACGGCTGCAGGCTGGATGTGAGCCTTGGACCATATTTTATAACCCCTGATTTAAGAGAAAAATGATCCAGAGAAGAGAAGATGTACTAATTCTGCTATTAAAAACAATAACAAAAAAAAACTCTCTGGGCCGGGCACAGTGGCTCACGCCTGTAATCCCAGCACTTTGGGAGGCCAAGGTGGGCGAATCATCTGAGGTCAGGAGTTCCAGATCAGCCTGGCCAACGTGGTGAAACCCTGTCTCTACTAAAAATACAAATATTAGCTGGGCGTGGTGGTGCATGCTTGCAACCCCAGCTGTTTGGAGGCTGAGGCGGGAGAACGGCTTGAACCTGCGAGGCAGAGGCTGCAGTGACCCGACACCACACCACTGCACTCCACCCTAGATGATACAGCGAGACTGTCTCAAAAAGAAAAACCAAAACAAGCCTCTGAAAGTCATCCAGAGCCTTTCTTGACTTCCTAATTCTACCTTAGGTTGCAGGCAGGAAAAAAAAAAAAAAGTTTATGAGGAAGAGAGATCTTGAATGATGATTTTGCATTAGGCGGCAACCTGAATCACAGACCCACATTTCAGAGACTCCATCCTTTTCTGCGGACCATCGAGAATCGCAGCGCAGCCCCAGGTCTGTAGTGCTGGGTTTTTATCCATGTTTGCGCCTGTTTTTGCTGCTTGAGAGCTTAGTTCCTGTTTTTGCTTTGGATTTTGCTTCTTCCAGTTCAGGTGACCCCAAAGTACCCATTCACTGCTCCGCTGACACAGCCAACCCCGAGATGCTTTATGGCTGGGTCACCCACACATCCCACCCCATCTTCCTAGTGACAAACAGTGCCTGGGACACAGGTGGCTACGCAGACCGCATCATTGTGGTCTTAGGGAAGGTAGGAAGGACTTGGCGGTGTTGACTGTTTCTTTCAATACAAGAGAGATAAGGCAACAGAAACCTGGAACTCTGACCACTGGTCTACAGGCAGGTTAGAAAGATTCAAAAAAAACACAACTGGGTGAGGAGAGGAGTCACAGCCCAACCCGAAATCAGTGACCAGAGGAGGGGAGGCAGGTGGGCTGCTGGGCCTACCAGAATCAGCAGTGACTGGTCTGCTTCAGTTCGTGTTTTCCCAGCACCCCAACAGAAATGATGGGCTGTTTGCAAACAAAACGCAGAAACAGGAAATGCTCAACCTTGGGCTATAATTAGTCTGTCAGTGCTCTGTGCCCCTGATATGTGTACAAAGAGAAATGCTTCCTGCTCAACGGACCTTCTCTACCACCTCTGTCTTCTCTTTCCAAAATTGGCTTGAATCATAGCAGGCAAGGGGAAGGCAGTCTTCAGTAAGTCATTCAGTAAGCCTGACTCATGACATGCTCCTATCAACCGAGCTGTGAGACCATGAATCGTTTTAGTGGCAACTGTTCCAAACGCTGATGCAAGTAATAACCCCAACAAAATTATAGTGTGGGGAGATTTAATTCTCTGCCCTTATTTGTAGGCTAAGGACGCTCCCATCTCTCCTAACTGGGCTCGCGTCATATTTGATGAATGTTCAAACATGATTGTACCAGTAGCATTTTCTCTGAAAACTGCAGTGATTACTCATTAGTAAATGAGGGCCCTTGGGCGAAGAATCTGGTCGGAAGACTGAGTACCATGTTACCAACAGATGCAAGAAATTAATCCTGAAAGTTTGGCACTTAGAATGGGGATTAAAGTGCAGCAATTAAAATGTACATGTACAAGACGACATCCATTACAACTCCTAAAATATTTATTTGACCTTTCCATTACAAGCAGTCTAGTCTAGACTAAAAGAAATTGAAAGCACAGGAAGATGTAGCTATACGCCTTCAGGAATACACAGGGAGGGAGGGAGGAAGGGAGAGAGGGAGCAAGAGAGGGTGACAAAGCGATAAAGAACCTGGCTGGCATGTGCGTCTAGAGCCCGGAATGTCACCCTGGACCAGTCACTGATGGGTGGACTTTGGACAAATTAAGTCACCACTGGTCCTTCTTCCTCACTGCAGAACAGCAGTGCTCTCGAAAGGCTGCCTCGTTTTTCTGGAGCTTTCTTGCAGGCTGAACAGCTGCTGTCTTCTTCTCCCTATAAATGCCATGGGTAGTGTCTTCCTCGCACCTAGAGCACACCCTGGGGTTAAGAGAGAGGGCTTGAGAATGACACTGTCTGGGCTGGACTGGGCTCTGGCACTTGCTGGAAGACCTCAGCCAAGATCCTCCAGTTCTTTGAATCTCAGTTTCCTCACTTGTAAAATGAATAGTTGAGGATCAAATGTGCTGAATCATATAAAACCCTCAGGACAGTTCCTGGCCGGTAGGAAGGGCTCACAAATATTAACTGGCATCATTTATGTAAAATGTCCTTGGGGGAACCTCAGGTATTCATATCATACCTTGAAAACATGAAAAATGATTTGGCTTCTTCTAGAAAGGAAGGAGATGCATACCTATGACTCAGCCATCAACCCCACTGCCACCCTAGAGAGACTTATCTGTGCGCAAAAGGGAGCGTGATCAACAATGTTCATTGCGGCAACATTTGCAAGAGCAAAGTCTGGGAAAGACGGCATGTGACACAGTGAACAAATGCACTGTGAATTTCCATGTGCTGGAATACTATTAAACGGATCAATCTCAAATATATACTATTGAATGAGAAAAGAAATGTTGCAAAGGGAAAGGAAGCATGACCCCATTTGCACACTTACATCATAAAAGTGTAAAAGCACACGCTCAGATAACAAGCACCGTATGCAAAATAATAGCTACCTCTAGTATAGAGGAAAGGGGGATGAGGTAAAAGAAGGAAATGCGGAGATGTCAACTGTTCTGTCATGTTTTACATCTTTAAAAACAGCAGAAAAAAGTGCCAAAACATGAAGATTTGATAAAATCTTTCTAATATCATTCTATTTACATTTTGCATGTGTAAAATATCGTTCAGTTTGAAAAAGCCTCTGAGCTGTACTTCTGTGTGATTTGTGGTATTTGTCCTCTGTGATGTTCTCCTAACATAAGGTCGTGTACGTGGATGTGGAATATTGTTTTGGGTTTCTTCTTCCAGCTTCCCTTTCTGGGACAATTCATTCTAAAAGCTTTCCTTATTATAACTCCTTATGATCTAAAAATTCTCATTTGAGCTATACTAACCAACATCGTACGTCAATTATGTTTAGATAATAGGTCATTCTCTCATTGAAAAAGCATTTACGATCCGGGCGCAGTGGCTCACGCCTGTAATCCCAGCACTTTGCGAGGCCGCGGCAGGCAGATCACCTGAGGTCAGGAGTTTGAGACCATCCTGGCCAACATGGTGAAATCTCGCCTCTACTAAAAATACAAAAATTAGCCAGGCATGGTGGCATGCACCTGTGGTCCCAGCTACACAGGAGACTGAGGCGGAAGAGTCGCTTGAACCCGGGAGGCGGAGGTTGCAGTGAGCCGAGATCGTGCCACTAGACTCCAGTCTGGTAACAGAGGGACATTCTATCTAAAAAATACATAAGTAAATAAAAATTAAAAGGTAGTTATGTAGCCCCTTGGGTATGCACAGCTCTGTGCCAGGCGCAAGAGCCAGAAAGCACTGACAGAGTGACATCATAAAAGGAGACCAGGTACAGCAGCCTCGTTAAAAATTTAAGATATTGGGTAACTCAGTTTGCATTTTAAAATAATAGAATTCTAGAGTTCTTAAAAATCCCTAAGAAAAAAACAAATATCCTAATGGAAGAATGAATAAAAGACACAGAAAAAAATTAGCAGAATAATTTAAATGGCTGATAGACACATGAAAACATTCAACCAAATGAGCAAAAAAAGGATAAATCGTTTAAAGTGAGATAGAATTTTAAACTAACAAATATGCAAAGATCACATTCCTTATCGGCATGGGCTCCAGAACTGTGCATTCAATGGTGCTGGTGTAGAATCTGGCATTGTGTATGGAGTGCCTTGAAAATATCAAAACACCTCGACTGCTAGAATTATATACTAAGGCAATAAATGGAGATGTGTACAGAGATGTATGTGCAAAGCTATTCATGGCAGCATCATTTATCACAGAAAAACACTTAAATGCACAACAATAAGGTATTCATTAAATAAAATATAATCCACGTAATGTAGTGATCTGCAGTCTTCACGGATAAATATTTTTCCGTTTATAGTAAATGACGCAGGCAAATGTCCGGGAGATAATGTTAGTGAAGAAAATGCTGCATACACACAGGAATCTAATTCCGTAAAATAACTACAGATACATGAAAAAAGATGAGAAGGAATCACACTAAAAAGCTACCACTGGATATCCCTGACTCCAGGAGTCCTGGGAGCCTTTTTCCTTTATACCCTGATACAGTCTCAATGTTTTTAATGGGCTGGATTTGTAATTAGAATGAAACATTAAGTTATCAGATAATTACAGAAATTTAGATCTAGAAGGGACTCTTCATTCTTATAGATGGGAACAGGTTAAGGGAAGGTCATATACCCACTACTGAGTGGCTGAACCTCCTTCTCCAGGCAGCCATGTCCCAAGGGAGACCCAGAGAAGACCAGCAAGGCCTGTCTGGGCCCCAGGGGTGCTGGCAGAACAGAACTTCCTAACCCAAATCCGGACACCGAGTCTAACACTGCTCTGGGCAAGGGTCACGCTCTGTCACTTCACACTCTCAGTCTCCTTGAACATTCATCCATCTGTGCTCATCTCAATGACTGGGAGAAAAAGGCAGCCAAAGAGAGACTGTATTGCATTTGGGATCGTCAGCTTAAAAATTTCCTCACGCTGCAACTGTAGGCAGAAACTAATGTAGTATGTTTTTTTTAATTTTGTTTTGTTTCGTTTGAGACGGAGTCTAGCTGTCGCCCAAGCTGGAGTGCACTGGCACAATCTTGGCTCACCTGCAACCTCCGCTGCCCGGGTTCAAGCAATTCTCCCGACTCAGTCTCAGAGTAGCTGGGACTACAGGCGCACACCACCATGCCCAGCTAACTTTTGTATTTTTAGTAGAGACGGGGTTTCACCATGTTGGCCAGGATGGTCTCGATCTCTCGACCTCGTGATCCACCCGCCTCGGCCTCCCAAAGTGCTGGGATTACAGGCGTGAGCCACCGCGCCTGGCCTGTAGTATGGTTTTTAAAAAGTGACAGATGCTCAGGGGTTCAGAAATCATTAAATCCAATTAAAAATCAGATACCAGTGCAAACACGACACAGAGCCAGCCTGCAGCGGTGCAAACAGAGCAGCAAGGGATGATAGCACAGGGCTCCCGGCAGCAGGCTGACGAGCAGGCATGCAGTTTGCAGGTGTTTAGAAAAGGAGACACACACAGCACCTACCACGTATTTCTCCTTCAGCTCAAATGTTTGTCCCAAACATTTGTGCTAATCCAACGCTGAGACTCCAGTTCTACAGAAGGGATATGAGGTCTGTAGGCATTTATCCGCGGTAGGAGACAAAGCTTGGCTTGAGAGTTATTTTCATTTAAAGAGAGTTCCCACAATTCTTACAATAGAAAGGAGAGGGAAAAAAAAGGAGAAAGAAAAAAGCTGGAGAGGGAAGAGGACTTCTCTTCTACTGCTGGTGGCTTTCCTGACAGAGAACGAGGGCAGTTTCTAGGGTAGGTCAGATCCTTCCCATTGAGGCCTCCTCAATAGTCTTCTCAATGTTTGCCTGAAGCAGGAGTTTGCTGACAAAGTGCTTTCAAACGCATTGTATGAAGGCTCCCAGTGGAAGGCGTTAAAGGAAAACACTAAGGCTGGTTCAGCCAGGGCTCTCCTGCTCTGTTACCGATGCCTTTGAGCACCTCAGAGGGACACAAAGGGAAGAAAACCTGCTGGACCAAAATGTGCTGTTTTTCTTTCCCATTCAGTATCAAGATGTGCAGAGGGAGGCCATGAGTGCGTCTGGAAGGGGCCGCCCAGGCCACAGCTGAGCCGTATTTTATTTCCACCTTTCTTTATTTCACCTCCCTAGACGCTCAGACATAGAAACGAGAACCACTTAGAAGAAAAGTAAGAAGGCGATCTTAAGTGCTGCTGTAGAACTTGAAGGAAGCCAGGCTGATAAAGTTAGAGGCTATAAGGTTATGGCAAGAATCACAAAAGGGAGAGAGAAAGAGAGTCTACTCTGCATAGTACAGTAAAACAATTCCCTTTTCACTCATAAAACTGCTAGCAGCTCTCAAATGGAGCCCTGGGATCTCCTTAAAACCAATATTTCAAATGCTGAGTCAGCTGAATCATCCTGCTTCAATGGCTTGCCTTCCGTCAGCTTCCAGCCTTCCTATTCGTATGAGTTTTGTCTAACCCGAAGGTTTCTGAAGCCTGCCCATCCCAGGCCGTGAGGTGGGTTTCTGATCCATGCCCTGCTTCAACATGATAAGAATATTCACTAGATTTTTATTTATACCACTTCAGAATTACATCATTTCTACATTGAACTCTACTGGGCTGTCACTTTGTATCAGGATCTAGAAATAATAAACATTTTTAACTTAATTATCATAATTATTTCAACCGCTGCCAGAGTCCTTGGGCCTCGATTTCATCATGAGTAAACCGAAGACTTGTTAGTGTCTCACCTTTCTCCTATAGTTTGTGATCCTGGCATCAGACAAGGCAGAACTCATGCCAAAAAGTAGTAAGCCAAATAGCACTGTCATACAAAAAGCCACAATTTACAGCAAAAGTAAAACATTTGTGAATATTTTTATACCAGATACATGACAACCTCTTTCAAAAATGCAAAACCACATGAGCTGCAAGAAGAAATAGACAAGCCAGGCATCATGGCTCACGCTTGTAATCCCAGCACTTTGGCAGGCTGAGGCGGGCGGATCATGAGGTCAGGAGTTAGAGACCAGCCTGGCCAAGACGGCGAAACCCCGTCTCTACTAAAAATGCAAAAATTAGCCGGGCATGGTGGCTGGTGTCTAGAATCCCAGTTACTTGGGAGACTGAGGCCGGAGAATTGCCTGAACCCAGGAGGTGGAGGTTGCAGTGAGCTGAGATCGCGCCACTGCACTCCAGCCTGAGCAACAGAGCAAGACTCCTTCTAATAAAAAAAAGAAGAAGAAGAAGAAATAGACAGAAACACACTCAGATTAGGAGCCTTTACCCTAGGGCTGGGACTGCAATAAGGTGAAAAGGCACTGTCCTTGGGCACACATTTCAAGCTGATGGCAAAAACTCAGGAACGAAAATAAATAATGTTGTAATGCAATACTTTAAAAAATAAATGCAAAAAATTTTGATGAATAAAATGTGAACATTTTATATTTTATATAAAGACAGGACGCAGTATAACTAAGTTTTCCTTTTGCCTTAGGCTTCTCCATGGCTCTTCATGATGCTGCTTGAATCTGCCATTCTTAGTCCAAGGTACTTCAGGAAGATTAAAAAAAATAAAAATAAACTAGAGTAGATCTAAATAACATGATGAGTAAAACAGACCTTCTAGTGTTCTGAGACCACTGGATTTCTACACGCAAAGGAGTGGAACTGGACCCCTACCTCACACTATACAAAAAAAATTAACTCAAAATGGCTAAAGAACCCAAATAGCGAGATCTAACTATAAAAGTCTTAGGAGAAAACATACAGGTAAATATTCCCAACTTAGGATTTGACAACAGATTATTAAATATGACACTAAAAGTACAAGCAACAGAAGAAAAGATAAATTCGACTTCACTAAAATTAAAAGCTCCTGTGCATCAAAGCACATTATCAAAAAGAGTGAAGACAAACTATACGAAAACTATAGAAGAAAATATTCACAAATCATATATATGATAAATGTTCAGTATCCAGAATATATAAAAAACTCCTAAAACTCAACAATAAAAAGATAATGGACAAAGAATTTGAATAGACATTTTTTTCCAAAGAAGATATTCAAATGACCGATAAACATCTGAAGAGATGATCAACATCATCTCTCAGTCACTAGGGAAATGCAAATCAGTCATGACCTACCACTTCGTATCTATTAGAATGGCTAGAACAGATTTAAAAAAAAAAAAAAACAAGGAAAATAAATACCGGTGAGAATGTGAAGAAACTAGAACCCTGGTGTATTGCTGACGGGTAAAATGGGCACCTGCTGTGGAAAACAGTTGGACAGTTCCTCAAAAAGCTAAACATACCATTATTGTATAACCAGCCATTCCACTCATAGTGTAAACCCAAAAGAACTGAACACAGAGACTGAAAGAGATACTTGAACGCCAACGTTCATAGCAGCATTATTCATAATCGCCACAGGTGGAAATAATCCACGTGTTTGTGAACGGATAAATGAATAAAGAAGTATGGTATACATAACACATACAATGGCATGCTGTCATTCAGCCATGCAAAGGAATACAATTTCCATGCACACTACAGCATGGATTCCGACACAAAAGGATAAATATTATATGATGCCACTGTTACGAGTAGGCAAATCCACAGAAACAGAAAGCAGACTGGAGGGATGAGGGGAGGAGAGTGGGGGTTGCTGCTTAGTGGCTCCAGAGATTGCCTGGAGTGACGAAAAAGCTTTGAAAACAGGTAGTGGTGACAGCTGTACAGCATTATGAATGTCATTAATGCCACTGAATTGTACACTTAAAAATGCTCAGAATCACATATTTTAGGTTAAATGTATTTTGCCACAATAAATAATTTTTTTAAAAGAAGATCTTGGCCAGGTGCAGTGGCTCATGGCTGTAATCCCAGCACTTTGGGAGGCTGAGGCATCACTCTTTTGATCATCTGAGGTCAGGAGTTCAAGACCAGTGTGACCAACATGATAAAACCCCGTCTCTATAACAATAAAAAATTAGCCGAGCATGATGGCAGGTGCCTGTAATCCCAGCTACTCAGGAGGCTGAGGCAAGAGAATCACTTGAACCCGGGAGGCAGAGGTAGCAGTGAGCCGAGATCGTGTTACTGCACTCCAGCCTAGGTGACAGAGTGAGACTCCGTCTCAAAAAAAAAAAAAAGATAGATCTTCAGGATACATATTATACTTTGTACCCAGACAAAGGAAAATACACCTTCTCGAGTGAAATTCATAAAAAATAACTATACATTAACTAATTCACAAAGACAATCTCAATAAATTAAAAAATAAAAACAATATTATCTGTTCATAATAGAAGAAAACCAGAAATAAATAAAAGTAATAAAACAGAAAAGCTGTTACCTTTAGGAATTCAAAAATTTTATATTACATAATTCTTGGGTAAAGGGAGAAATTCAAACCGGAATTGCAGAATCTCTAAAACAAAATGTTATACAAAATACAATTAAAGTACTGAACGGTGGGACATTTATGGCCTAAATATTTACATCAATACAAATTTTAAAATTACCATTAAATTCCAACTTCAAAAAGTTACGAAAAAGAACAACATAAAGCAAATAAAGCAGAAGGAAGGAAATAACAAATTAGACGTAGAAATAAATGAGGTCGCAAATAAAAAAACGGGAGAATAAAAAGTAAGTCAAAATGTCTCTTTGGGGGAAAAAAAAAAGTCAAATTTTCCATTGTAGTAAATGTAATGGCAGCGGGCCATTACGAATTAATTCCCATAGGAAAGCATACCCCAAAGCAGTCTAAATCTTGCAAGAAACTACTTAGAAGCACATGCTCCATCTTAAAAATTCATTCACATTTCACATTGTATTCCATACTATATCTCTTTATTTTTTACTGTTTAAAAAGTGGTTCCCCTTCCCCCCACCACCAAATCTTCAAGGAAAAATCAATGTCCTAGGAAGAGGTGACACATTGGAAAGCTTCTTGCAGCCCCTGGCACATTGCTCTCTATTCCTGGAGGTGTAGGTACCCCAATCTGAGAAGATCCCTTCAGTCTTCTACAAAACACACTTTTTACTCCAAATCCTACCACAGAATCCACCTAACCCAAGAGGTGCAACATCACCCATCTCATTTTCCCCATGAGAAGATGAAGTCACAGAGAAATGGAATTATTTGCCAAAGGCAATGAAAGTGAACAATCTGGAAATGGAACCACAGCCCAAGACCCATCATCATCCTCACACAGCTGCAGGCCTGCTGCACAGTTCCTCAAAAGGCTAAACATACAATTATTGTATGACCAGCAATTCCACTCATAGTATAAACCCAAAAGAACTGAACACAGAGACTGAAAGAGATACTTGAATGCCAATGTTCCTAGCAGCATTATTCATAATCGCCACAGGTGGAAACAATCCAAGTGTTTGTGAACGGATAAATGAATAAAGAAGTACCCTAAACTTTATAGAAAGAATCTTTGAGAAAAGATGAGATTCTCTTTCCCATCTCATTAACATGATTCCTTTCTCCCTCCAGCATTAAAACTGAGTGGAAATGGTTCACTCCACCTTATAGAACACCTGAGGCAACCGTGAAAATCTTTTCAAATTCTAATCCTGGTCAATGAAAGCCAGTGGCAGGCAAATCCCTCAACCGTGTGAATCCAGTGATTTGGAAGGAGTCATCATGTTGTTTCCAAGCTGGACAGAGAGAGCAACCTACAGATGGACCCACAAGGCCAACAGACAAAAGTGAGAGAAACGGCGCCCTCGAATACCAAGTAGGGCCAACAGTGGATCGCGGCAAGTGGTTGAGTGGAGTGAGAGCAGAGCGGACTCGTCACGTGCACCACGTTCTGCCCAGACAGACACCAACTGTATTTTCGACCACAATGTTGGCGCTTCCCAAGGCAAAACACACACATCTAAAGACCACTTTGATCCACTTTTCTCTCCTTATCCATAAATAACACATCTACCACGTATGGACATTCCTCATTCCATGTAGGGTAAATCCGCTTGCAATGAATCCATTAGCAAAAAACACTGGCAATAATGGCATACGAGAGTAAGCAGACTGTAAAAAGCATCTAGTACGAGGATGTCCTTGGGACAAGCTGTCGTTTAAAATTCACGTTTTTGTCCTTTGTGTTTGTCTGTTGTTCCTGTCCCTCAGTGAAGTCTCAAGGCTGTTTTACCTCCTCATTCAGATGATGGTTTTAAAGAAATCTTGATGACAGAATTCCATAATGTAGACTAAAACGGAAACGCCATTATAATTTCTGTCTCCCATTTTGTCAAATGTAAAGAGTTTCAGGCTAGCCAGGTGTTTTGTGAACACACTTCCCAGCTCATATTAACTTAGCTGATTAGCAGTACAAAGTGGAAATGCACATCAGCCACAGAGAAGGTGACAGAAACGGAGCTCTTGAGGCACACTGAATCATGGAAATCAGGTCTGGGAAGAAAACATTGCCCCTCCTGACCCAGCGACAATAGAAGTGATTACTACACACCTCATAAACAAATGCAATTCAAAGGCAAGTCCTCTAAAGCTTCCTCCAAAAAAAAAAAAAAAAAAAAGTTACTGGGAAAATGCATCTCCTTTGTGGTGTGTCCAGCTTGTTTCTTGGCTCAGGCTTGTAAATTGCTCACACTGGTTTTCAGAAACGTCCTGGTTCTTTTCACTCCACTGTTCTCAGCCTACGTGAATCACTTCCATATGACAAGGATCTGTGGGGATGTAGAGAGCTCAGTGAAAGCAAGAGCCTTGATGCCGATGGCAGCTGCAGGCTCCAGCTCCTTCCCGTTATCGTGATAGACTGTCTGTGGCTGTGTTCATTTTGGTTCAAGATCTACACGATGTTATTCTGAACTTGCAGGCCAAAAGCAGCAACACAGAATAAATCTTCAAGTCCAGATGTGCTGACGCAAACAGTCTCCTTGTTTCAGGCGTTAGAGGGTCTCTACTGAGAATGCTATGGGCTGCGAATATCTTGTATTGCTTTAAGGATTTAATCGTTTCTGGGTGCTTCTGGTTTTAAAAATCACAAGGGTAGCCAAAGCCTAGTAGACTCCAATATCTAGACTCCATAGATGTTCAAAAAACACATTTTTGAGTGAATGAATGGTTATTAAAATTATTAAAGTTATTAAAATTCAAAGTAGCTTTGTTATTCAAAAGAGGATTCGACATGTTGACTGTAGGCTGTGATGCCAATCCCGAATCTACCAGGAATTCTCCTCCTAGTACTAAGGACTATTAAACTCCAGACCAAACGGAAGCGTCACGACAGTGTTTCCACCACTCGCCACGCAGAGAGAGCTGTCAGGTGTCCTCCAGTGTTCCGAGCATCAGCCGTAACTCACAAGATCCATGTTGATGACTTCCTACTAAGATCAGTCCTTGTCCCAGTCCAGTCCTGCTGCTATAACAAAATACCTTAGACTGGGTACGTTAAAAACAACAGAATTCAGGCCAGGCACGGTGACTTACACCTGTAATCCCAGAACTTTGGGAGGCCGAGGTGGGCAGATCACCTGAGGTCTGGAGTTCGAGACCAGCCTGGCCAACATGATGAAACCCCAGTTCTGCCTAAAACAATACAAACATTAGCCAGGTGTGGTGGCGTGCACCTGTATCCCAGCTGCTTGAGAGGCTGAGGCAGGAGAATCACTTGCACCTGAGAGGCAGAGTTTGCAGTGAGCCAAGATCACGCCACTGCACTCCAAGCTGGGTGACAGAGGGAGACCCTGTCTCAAGAAAACAAACAAACAACAGCAACAAAATAAAACAGAGTTTACTGGTCACCGCTGGAGGCTGGGAAGTCTCAGATCAAGGTGCTAGCAGATTTGGTGTCTGGTGAGCTCCCGTTACTGATAGTGCCTTCCACGTGTCCTCATATGGCCAAAGGTGATGCAGGGCAAGTGAGCCCCAAAGGAGGGCTTAGCCCACAGGAGTTCTCGGCTTCACCCGGGGAAAAAATCAAGGGTGAGCTGGTAGCAGGGGGAAAGAAAACAGCTTTATTGAAGAGGGGGTGTTGCAGTTCCACACTGCTCTACAGAGCAGGCCTATCCCAGAGGCAGTGTGCTGAGAGCAGCAGCTCAGGGCAGTTTTGCAGTCACATTTATACCTACTTTAATCACATGTAGATTAAGGGGTTGTTTATGCAGAAGTTTCTAGGAAAAGGGCAGGAAGTTCTGGGTCGTGGGGTCACTGCCACGGAAAGGGGCGGTAGCGCCTGAGTGTTTGCTGTCACAGCAGTAAACTGACATGGCAACTGGTGGGTGTGTCTTATGAAAAGCTGCTTCCGCCCCTTCCCGGTTTTATCTAGTCCTCATTTCGGTCAGGTGTCTGAGCCCACCTCCAGAGTCAAGTCCCACCTCCCACCTCAAAGGGAGGGGCAAGTTCCCACTGGTCTCTTTGACAAGGACACTAATCCCGTTCATGAGGGTGGAGTGCTTGTGACCTGATCACCTCCTAAAGGCTCCACATCTTAATACTATAGCACTAAAGATCAAGTTTCCCACATACAGATTTTGGGGGCGCACCAACATTCAGACCATCGCAGTCCTTATGAAGCATTATGAATGCTCCTCCCAGTACCAAGCATATTCTTATTCAGTTTGTAGATATGCAAAACAAAAACGTTGGAATGAACTGAATTAAAACATTAAGACTAGAACATGACCCATGAGTCCTTAGCACCATCAGTCTCCAGCGACCTCGCGCAAAGCACCCCAAAGCGCCACATGAGCTGTCAATTCAGACGGGCAATGGGCACCGTACCAGCAGCAAACAGAGCAGGAAGGCTCGAGTGGACCCAGCTTCACCTACCACACAGTGAGGGGAGGACGCGAAGCTGAAACAGAACCGAGAGCCGCATCTGTAGCCAGATTCACATCCAATCAATCCATCAGATTCTATCCTGAGAGTCTCTGGAGTCCGCAGCATGCATATATTTACAGAACAGACCACTGGCTGGAATCAGAAACTCTCTCTCCAAACATGAAAGAAAATGAAACTTACTTCCCAAATAATGGAACTTCCTTTTCTTTTCCAGGACCCACAGCAATGTTGGTGGGAAATCCCTAGTGATCACAGTTACAACTTGTCTCTACATAAAATGAGAGGGGCCAGAGTTCCACTTTGATGATTTGGGGACTGGGGGAGAAAGCAGAATTGCAATTGTATCAGACACTTCCACCAGGGAGATTTCTCCATCAGGAGATAGAGAGTTCACAGAAGAGTTAACTGCCTCGCAATAAACAGGTTTTGGAGTTATTCTTTCGATTACTCTTAAATCTAAAGGTTACACTCTAGGTTCCTTGTAATTAAGCTTCAGAATCTCCATAATGACCAAAAGGAGATGGCCTCAGGTGCTAAAACACACTTAGGAGTCCGTGGTCTGGACTCCCAGACATGATGCCCTCCTGAGCCTCTTGGAGAGCAGCCACCTACACGGCCACTCTGTTTCTGAGGTCAAGATGTCTGGGACAAATCACAGCTTCTTATCCTCTGCTTAAGTTTCTTATACTTTTTTGACTGACACCATATGAAATTTATCCAAGCTCCTTGTATAGAAGCAGCCAAACCCAGTGTGGACCTTAACACAGCCATACATCTCAGGACACCCGTTCGGTCAACCACACACCACATGTCAGCCGTGGTCCCACAAGAGGATAACACTGTATCTTTGCTATGTCTTCTCTATGTTCATATATGTTTAGATATGCAAATACTTAGCACTGTCTTACAACTGCCTAGCGCACTCAGTACAGTAACATGCTACAGTGTAGCCTAGAAGCAACAGGCTATATCCTATAGCTGAGACTCATAGTAGGCTACACCATCTAGGTTTATATTAAGTGCATTCTATGACGTACGCACAATAACGAAATCACCTAACAATGCGTTTCTCAGAACGTATATGTTACTAAGTGACGCGTGACTATATCTTTATGTGAGAAAAAGAAATGCAATGAGGTAAATGAAATAGTAATAGACGATGCCACTCAAATGAACGTAGCCCCTGGAATTCATGTTAACGGTAATTCTGCAGCCGGGCGCTGCGGCTCACGCCTGTAATCCCAGCGCTTTGGGAGGCCAAGGTGGGTGGATCATGAGGTCAGTAGTTCAAGACCAGCTGATCAACATGGTGAAATCCTGTCTCTACCAAAAATACACAATTAGCTGGGTGTGGTGGCATGTGCTTATAATCCCAGCTATTTGGGAGGCTAAGGCAGGACAATCGTTTGAACTCGGGAGACAGAAGGTTGCATCGCGCCACTGCGCTCCAGCCTGGGCAACAGAGTGAGACTTCATCTCAAAAAATGAAAAAGAGTAATTCTGCAAGAAATAAGGGAGGGAGGCCCCTAGTGGAATTGTTATGCTGGGGCCTGTGACTGGAGGAATGGGGTTCTCGGAGGAGAGCAGAGTGATGGGTGTAAAGGTAGCCACAGGCTGGGAGCCAGGCATCCTCACCTGTAGCAGGGGCCTTATGGACACCTGGGAGAGCATGGCGGATACTCGGTGACCAGCCTGGCCGGGCTTTTAGATTCTTCTAGAGGGATCTGTGAGTAAAAACTATGTTTATGATCTGTTTTACCTATTATTACGGAAAAATTTAAACATATACAAAAATAGAATAGCCTATGTAGCTGTTGCCCAGCTTCAACAATCATCAATCCATAACCAATCTTATTCCACATGTACCACGCACGTGTGCACAGGTGTGCGTACACACACGCACACTTCTGTCAGTTATCAATCCATAACCAACCTTATTCCACAGGTACCCCGCACGTGTGCACAGGTGTGCATACACACACACGCACTTCTCTCTATATTATTGTCACAAAAATCCCATAATCATATGTCAGTATTTTAAAATTCAATTTCATCTGTCAGTATTTTAGTCTATATCTCTAAAGGATGAGGACACTTGAAAAATTAGGATTCCATGATCATCATATGAACATTTTTATTCATTGCCTTCTAAATGGTTATCTATGCCCCTTTGATGGTGCTGTCCAGGCTTAGGCTGCCTGGAGGATGAGGGTTTCCTGAGACACACTTAGGAGTCGGTAGCCTGGGCCCCCAGACATGATGCCCTCCTGAGCCTCTTGGAGAGCGGCCATCTACACGGTCACTCTGTTTCTGAGGTCATGACATCTGGGACAAATCACGGCTTCTTATACTTTGCTTAAGTTTCTTATACTTTTTTGACTGACACTATATGAAATGTATCCAAGCTCCTTGTATAGAAGCAGCCAAACCCAGTGTGGACCTTAACACAGCCATGCATCTCAGGACACCCGTTCGGTCAACCACACACCGCATGCCAGCTGTGGTCCCACAAGAGGATAACACCACCCCTCTGCTGTAACCCAAAGCATGGCTTGGATTTCAGTCTGTACTTTCCAAACAGCCCAAAGAGGAGAAACATGCCTTCTTGTCTCTCCTTGGTCACAACACTAAAACCACACCATGCTCGTTTCCAGAGTACGCAGTGCTGAAGTGAGCAAAGGATAGATTCTGCTATAAATTACACGGGAATGTGGAGTTCATGTTCTGCTGGGAGACATGGGAGGGACCCCTAGACTCCCTAACAGAGTTCACACTGCTTTAAAATGGAAGAAACCTGTTTCCACTTAAAATGTTGCTGCTATGGGTTCACATGCTATATGATTTTTTTTTTTTTACACGTGCTATTGGTTTTGAGGAAAGACCCACAGGGATTTTGGAATCTGTGGCACTTCAAGCCACAGCAGGGTTTCAGATGGGGAGGCTCCCTGTGCTGGGCAATCCTCCACGTTTCATCTTCCCTTTTTATTTTCCCACCTTGTAAGAGAACGTGAACATTTATTTAGGAACAACTTCCCTTCATTCTCAAGAGATATTCGTCTGCCTTGTCCTATTACATCAAACAACATGAAATAACCCAGCCTTCTGTTTCACGCTGACCTGGTTCGAAGGTGGCTCACCCATCAAAGGCATCTGAACTCAGTGTCGACAACACCACCCCTAGAATTCAGGAAAATCAACACCCTTTCTGGAAATACAGTGGATGGTGTTGCTTGAACATACCAGGGGCATCTGGCTAATCTCACAGCTCTTCTCCCATTTCCTCAGCGCCCGCTTCCTCCACGAGGCGTGTGGGATGGGGGTGTAGGTGACCATGCTGCCGCTCAGCCAAGACCCCTTCTGTGAGCTCCTTCAAGTGTTTCTGCTTCTAACAGCCAGCCTTTTTCAAAGGCCTGCCCTCGGAGAGCCGCTGAAAGGGCCTGGGATTCATGACCTGACTCCTCCCCATGGCAACCAACCCCCAGCACCCTCAGGCTGAGCTAAAAGCCGCTCTCCACCGGATTTTGCCTGAGAATAGACTCATCTTTGGCTTTCTTGTCTCTTTCCCTTTCCTGTCTCCTTTACTCCCTTCCCAGTTTCCCTGGGAAACACACTCTTAATAAATCATTTGCGGAGAAATCTCCACTTCGAGATCTGCTTCTGGGAACCCCGACTTAAAATGGCAGGTCACCTAGGATCCCTATCATTTATTTTGAGTCTTCTGGAAAACAGAACACACGTGTGCATGAACACCGGTATAAGCACATGCAGAAGCATTTCACGCGGACCCAGAGCACGGACAGGAAGCAACTCTTGCCTCTTCCTCCATCTCTGCAGCAACAGGGGAAAGGCCACCAGGCTGGGGGATCTCAGCCTGCCACTTGTCAGCCGTGTGCCCTGGGTATGTTTCTTACGGAGTCTAGGGCTCTGTTTTCCATAGTATTGTTTTTGAAATGGCAGTACTGACCTCACAGTTGTCAGGATTCATGAAATACCCTAAGCCGGTGCCTGGCACCTTGCAGGTACTCAATGGCCACCCGCTAAATCTCAGTCTACATTCTGACGACAACGCCCCATAGATCAGAAGTTACCCAAAACCCATCAAAGGAGCCAGATGGCTCTGTAGGAGGGCTCTTCGCCTGCTTCCGTCTGCCAGCGCCTGTGGATTCCGTGCACTTTCAGGGACAGGAACCAGATGCTATCGTAACTGCATGAAAAAAATGGTCCCTCACCAAGAAAAAAGGCCCTTGACGGACTTTACTGAGGCTTTATGAGCCATCAAGTGCAACAGCTGTATAGTTTCAGGGAATGTTTCCACCCAACGATTGTTAAGCAGCGGGAGATATTTTATTATCTTTTCTCCTCTGTTGAATGTGTTGTTCACCTTCTGCCGGGATTGTTAGCCTTGATTATCAATCCCCACATAAAATATAGGAATGTCCTGTTCTTGTTCCTCTTCCCGGGGTCTGTGTTGCTCGTTACTGTCGGAATCACACACTCATTAGCCGAGGGAACTGGAACCTCCTCTCCCAGGAGCCGGCAGATGAAATGGGGGGAGGATAAGGAAGCCACGATGGGCCGAATCAGAAAATTCTACAATCACAGCAGACAGGATGCCAGCAACAGAGAAAGAGACTCTCTTATTAGTTGTGGCTGAGGTACCGACAGCTTGGGAAAAAGTCAATATTTTTTCTAAAATGTACCCCTCCGTTTTTTTTTTTTTTTTTTTTAACAAAGAAAACCTTGTGGCCGTTTCCTCTGGGAGCTGTCAGCCTTCCTGCATCTTCACTTTAAAATGTGAATTTCACACTCAGCCTCTTCCTGGTGATGGGCAGTGGGCAGGGGTGTGTCATGTCTACTTGGTGCACGCCCCCGTTAATTACAGTGGTAGACACCAGCTGCATTGCTCCCCAGGCTGCAAGCACACAGATGACTGGAGTTCACAATCCCAGAGCAGTACTCTGGAGTTCCACAGGAAGCCAGGGAGGGAACGCCAGGCCGTCACCTGTCATTTTTCTGAGCAACTGCACCAATCTGGATTTTACACCTTCCGTCTTTCCTCCTTTCGGGTATGAAACATCCAGGTGCCTGGGGAAAACACATCGCATCTGCCCTGCTGACGTGCCTACCCAAAACACGAGACACGTGAGCTCATTCACAGCAACCCACCTGTGAGTCTGCCTCCTGAAAGAGAGGCCCATGACCTGCTTCCAATCTGGACTTGCCCAAGGGGCTTCTAAATCCTCCCGCTTTCAGCCAACTTCCAGCTTTCACGGCAGCTGATTTGTTACTTGATAAAAATACTCAGAATAATGCCACTTTTTAAAATGATGTAGAAAAGCCTACTGTAGATTGGCCGGGCGCAGTGGCTCCCGCCTGTAATCCCAGCACTTTGGGAGGCCAAGGCAGGCAGATCACCTGAGGTTAGGAGTTCGAGACCAGTCTGATCAACATGGAAAAATCCCGTCTCTACTAAAAATACAAAATTATCCAGGCATCGTGGTGCATACCTGTAATCCCAGCTACTCAGAAGGCAGAGAGGCAGGAGAATCACTTGAACCTGGGAGGTAGAGGTTGGGGTGAACCAAGATCATGCCATTGCACTCCAGCCTGGGCAACAAGAGCGAAACTGTTTCAATAAAAAAACAAATAAATGACTAGTGCAGACACCAAATAGAACAGCTAGTCTATTGGACAGGAGTCCTGTGGCATTTAGCTGAGAATTCCATCTCTTTCTGTGCAAGAGAGGCAGGCTGTGACCCTCTATGGAATCAGGAGCTGGGGATTTGCTCCCAAACACTGCTGGCTTTGCCTAATAGCTTCCAATCAGCCTGCCCTCTGTGGATTAATCTGGACCTGCAAATTGATATTCTCAGTCTACTGACTGTCCTAGGATGTGGAACGCTGCTTGTTTTGTTCCCTAAGGCTGTCTCTTCCCAGTCTTAAGAGATAATTCCAAGAGTTAATGAAGAATCTATCCACGTGCCAAATGAGCTACTCTGATTCCGTCCTAGACCTCGTCAGCTGGACTTGGGAGTTCTTCCAAATGCCTATTCTCAAACGGGAATCTCTCTACCCACTTAATGGTCTTTGCTTCCCTTTTACATTTATAAGGTGAAGTTGTCAGAACTTTACTGAAACTTCTAGGTCAAAGAAATGTTCACTCTGTCCAAGGGTAAGATGGTACCTTTCACTTTGTTTCAATATTCTTCCCGATGATGTCCAATGTATTTTGTTATTCCTGGTGATCTTAGGCTGAATCTTCTGGCAGCAAAGTCCTTAAATCCCCTGCCTCAATTATAAACAGTTTCTCCACGTCTATCATCTCATAAAAATAATTTGAATTATTTTACCCAAAATGTTTCTCCTTGCTCTCATTAAAGCTCCTCTGCTCATTTCTCTCCCTCTTTATTCTACTTTGATGATTTTTTATTACCTATAATAATTTAGATTTGTGTGCCAATTTGGAGATTTCCCATGGTACTATCCTATCCTGAGCCCTTGGGAAAAAAATAAAAAAGTTAAATGAGGCTAATCCAGTATCATTTCATAGGGTTCCAGTTATTAACACTCTTCCTTCCAGAGGAAAATGACCATTTATCCCAACTCTGACAATTCTCACCCCATCTCAAAACGTTTTCTTGAATCCCAACAAAAGTCATTTATTACCTTTCTTTTCTTCTCTTTTTCTGAGACAGGGTCTTGCTCCTTCGTCCAGGCTTGAGTGCAGTGGTGCAATTGTGGCTTACGGCAGCCTCAACCTCCTGGGCTCAATCAATCCTCCCACCTCAGCCTCCAGACTAGGACTACAGGCACATGCGACTATGTCTGGCTAATTTTTTGTTTTTTGTAGAGACAGGGTCTCACTATGTTGCCCAGGCTGGTCTCCAACTCCCTGACTCCAGTGATCCTCCCGCCTCGGCCTCCCTAAGTTCTGGGATGACAGCTGTGCACCAGCACTCCTCCCCATCATTTACTGGCTTTAGTGAAATGTAACTGACATATAATAAACTGCACACTTTGATGAGTTTTGTCATATGTATCCACCTGTGAAGCCATCACAGTCAAGATCATAAACAAATCCATTATCCCCAGACATTTCCTCACGCCCCTTTGTAATCGGTTCCTCCCTCCCACCCTCATTTGCCATCAACCACTGATAGGCTTCCTGTCACTAGATTAATTTCTATTGTCTATCCTGCACTGAGAGGAAATCATAGCATATATCGCCTTCCGCCTGTAGAGGTGAGATCTGGCTTCTTTCACTTAACATCACTATTTGAGATTTAACCATATTGTGGGTAGCAATACTTGAAGGATTCTAAAGACTATTTCACTGGATGGATATCCATGTTTTGTCTATTCCTGTATCCGTTGGTGGCTATTAGGGTAGTTTCCATTTTGGGGGCTTTGATGAATAACACTGCCGTGAACATTCATGTGCAAGTCTCTGTGTGAACACCACCGGCCTTCATTTCATTTTTCTTTGGTATATACCTAGGAGTGAAAGGGCTGGGTGGTTTAATAGTATAAACTCAATTCCGACGCTTCTGGCATGACTTTTTTTTTTTTCTGAGATGGAGTCTCACCCTGTCGTCCAGGCTGGAGTGCAATGGCACGATCTCAGCTCACTGCAACCTTTGCCTCCCAGGTTCAAGCAAGTCTTCTGCCTCAGCCTCCCAAGTAGCTGGGATTACAGGCACCCGCCACCATGCCTGGCTAATTTTTTGTATCTTTAGAAGAGATGGGGTTTCACCATATTGGCCAGGCTGGTCTCGAACTCCTAACCTCATGATCCGCCCACCTCGGCCTCCCAAAGTGCTGGGATTAGAGTTTTGAGCCACTGTGCCTGGCCCTGGCATGATATTTTTAAGGATCTGTAAAAATCAAAATAATGTATATCCTTTCTCCTTTATGCATTTTCTCAAAGAAAGTAAATGTAGTTCTCAAAGAACAAGATGAAGAAGTAAAATATATGGGACTCGAAGCTGTGTCTATACCTCCTTAGAACTTCCTTTGTCCTCCAGGGTTGCTCACTCTTCACCCCTGTAATGTGGCACACAGCAGCTACATATGGCCCAGGTGAAAAGCAATCCCTTGGGGACAGAAGGAAACATAATTTCCCCGCTCTTGGGAGCTCCGTGGTGCACACGTGCTAAAACATTTAAGAGGCTAAACAAATTCATCCACCAGCCCAGCTGGGGTGTATTATTTGAGTACGGGAAGGATTTATGGCTCAGAACACAGTGGAAAGTAATGAAGACTTTCCTGTGTTTTATTTTCTGATGCTATTAGACTTGTTTTAAAATGTATGTAAAATTAGGAAAAATAAAACAAGACAGAGAGAGGAGAGAGAGAAGAGAGTTAACGAGAGAGAAAAGTTCAAGAAAAAAATGGGACTAAATTCTTAGATTCTACGTTTCAGGCAAGTCACTTCCCTTATCTTGAAGAAAGTTAAAAGACACGAGGTGAATCGCTGTTTGGATGTCATGGCTGTGGTGGGGATCGTGTTTGAGTTGTCACCCTCAATGCCTCTTTTGTGAAGGGGCCATCACAGAATTAACGGCATGTAATTTTGAAGCTCCAGGTGTATAGGAAATAGTCTTGTTATTTTTAATTTGTGAGCTCCTGTAGCAATAGACTTAAGTTAGGACTTTCCCCCCTGCATGTGTAAAGAAATACTAGTGATGTTTAAATTTACTGCAGCTTGAATAGCAGTTCGCTTCCCTCCTCCCGTTCCCCAACCAAGCATGATCTGGGCTCCATAAATCAACGTTCCTTTTGTGCCCGGTGTAAAGGAAATACAGAACATGCAAAGGGATAAATCCACTGCAGATCTTTCAGACTGTGGTTGGCAATCAGGACCACAGGAGAAGCATGAAGATTAATGGCATCTGTTTTTATTTTCCTCCATCTTTAGTGTGAAAGTTAAAACTGAATGCTCAGGATCCTACGTAATAAATGATATGGGATTCTCTGATTCATCCAAAACACGCAGGGTTTACATTCGACACATTAACAGGTGGGGACACTGAGGAACAAAGGATGGAAGACAGGAGCTCAGCAGAGGGAGAGAACGGGTGCGCGCCGCCGAGAGTCTGCGGGCACAACACCTCAGCAGCCCGAATACTAACAAACACGTTCCGGGGGCCAGAGCGGTGCCCCCACCTACAATCACAGCACCTCGGGAGGCCAAGGCGGGCAGATCACTTGAGGTCAGGAGTTTGCGACCAGCCTGGGCAACATGGAAATACCCCATCTCTACGAAAATTACAAAAATTAGCCAGGCATGGTGGCACGTGCCTGTGATCACAGCTACTCAGGAGGCTAAGTCAGGAGAATCACTTGAACCCAGGAGGCAGAGGTTACAGTGAACTGAGATCACGCCACTGCACTCCAGCCTGGGCAATAGAGTGAGACACCAGAGAGGGGGAGAGGGAGGGGGAGGGGGGAGAGGGTGAGAAAGAGAGGGAGAGTTGGGGGGGGAGGGAGAGAGAGGGAGAGAGAGGAAGAACCCCAGAACCTCAGCTGGTCTCAATATGCACTTGATCAATTGCGCTAAATACAAATGGTTTTCATGTTAAACTTAGTGCTCATTCTTGAGGTGGTGAATTTTATGTGTCAACTCGGCCAGGCCATGGTGTCCAGTTGTTTGGTCAAATACTAGTCTAGATGTTGTTGTGACGGTTTTACTAGATGATATTAACACATAAAGTCAGTAGACTCTGAGGAAAGCAGATTACCCTCCACTAATGCGGGTGGGCCTCATCCAATCAGTTACAGGCCTTAAGACGGCCCCTGGACTCAAGGCTGCAACATCAAGGCCTGCTGGAGTTTCTAGCCATGCTGAGTTTGGACATGCCAACCCCCATGACCGCATGAGTCAGCTCTTCAGCTTGCACATCACAGAGGGGAAGATGGTGGACAGTTACCTCTCTGAGCCTGTTTACAAAATGCCTACATTCCAGATTCAAACTGTCCTCTCCACTGCCGCTGCTGACAATCAGGGGTGTGTGCAGGTACTTCAGGGTTCATCACTCAGCATCAACAGGCCCGGGGGCAGAGGTGGGAGACTGTAGAGTGTTTCATTGGCAGAATCTCCCAACTCAGAGTTAGAATTCAGTGTACAAAGAAAATAAAGAGGCCGGGCGTGGTGGCTCACACCTGTAATCCCAGCACTTTGGGAGGCCAAGGCAGGGGGATCACCTGAGGTCAGGAGTTTGAGACCAGCCTGACCAATATGGTGAAACCCTGTCTCTACTATAAATTCAAAAATAAGCCGGGCATGGTGGCGCGCGCTTGTAATCCCAGCTACTCAGGAGACTGAGGCAGGAGAATCACTTGAACCTGGGGGTGCGGAGGTTGCAGTGAGCTGAGATCATGCCACTTCATTCCAGCCTGGGCAACAGAGCAAAACTCCATCAGAGAGAGAGAGAGAGAGAGAGAGAGAGAGAGAGAGAGAGAGAGAGAGAGAGAGAGACAGAGAGACAGAGAGAAAGAGAGTGTGTGAGAAGAAAGAAAATAGAAAACCAAACACTGCATGTTCTCACTCATAAGTGGGTGTTGAATAATGAGAACACATGGACACAGGGAGGGGAACATCACACACTGGGGTCTGTTGGGGAGTGGGGGGCTAGGGGAGCGATAGCAGGGAGTGGGGGGATTGGGGAGGGATAGCATTAGGAGAAATACCTAATGTAGATGACGGGGGGATGGAGGCAGCACACCACCATGGCACGTGTGTACCTATATAACAATCCTGCAAGATCTGCACACGTACCCCAGAACTTAAGGTAAAATTTTAAAAAAAAGAAAGAAAGAAAAAAGAAAAGAAAGAAACTCAGCAAGCTATTTAGAATAAAACTCCTTTCTTTTTGTCAGTCCAGCAGGGCAGCCAGTCCCACGACAGGACAGTGAGCAACAGCACAGAAGTTCAGGACAGAGAAATTCCTAAAGCCATCCAGTATTACTGGCTATATCAGGCTCTGCTCAGTGCCTAATACAATACCTGGCATACGGCATGCAGCATGAGCTCACCAAATGCTTGTTGGATGGATGAGTGGGTGGGTAGATAGATGAGTAGATGGATAGATGGAGAGATGGAGAGATGGATGGATGGATAGATGGATGAATGGACGGACGGACGGACGGACGGACAGGTGGGTGGGTGGATGGACAAATGGGTGGGTGGGTGGGTGGGTGGATGGACGGACGGGTGGGTGGATGGACGGACGGGTGGGTGGGTGGGTGAATGGATGGATGGATGGATGGGTGGATGGATGGATGGACAGATGGATAGATGGGTGGGTGGGTGGATGGAGAGATGGACGGATGAGTGGGTAGATGGAGGGAGGGATGGGGGATGGGTGTGTGGGTGGGTGGGTGAATGGAGAGATGGATGGATGGATGGATAGCTGGGTGGGTGGGTAGAGAGATAAACGGATGGATGGACAAAAGAGGATATACAGCCAATATCGTACACCAAGTTCCCTCAGAAACACCCTTGTACAAGGATGAGGGTGCTGGTAGGTTTAACTGGGAGGTAACTGTAGGTAACAGCCATAAGAAAGTGGGGAAATGAGAAAGGAAGCAAGGAAGATACCAGAGTCTGTGTCATCGAGCAGGTTATGGACATGGGCCACTGGGGCTCAATCCTCCCTGGAAATATGGGAGACAGGGTAGACCGTGCCTCAGAGATATCCCCACCAAGAGACAAAGGAGCTGGTGGATCCTCCAGCTTCTGCCAGGCTTACCTGGGCCTGCTCCCAAGAGGCATTCACTTCCTGGCACTGGCCTGCCCCATGTGTGGGTGCAGGAGGCTCCCGCAGCCAGAGCAGACCCGAGGGCAGAGTCACAGGTGCCGGGCCAAGGCTTTGTGCTGGTGAATGATGAGGCGGGAAGGGGCTGGAGGCCGAAGGAGACCAGGTTCTCCCTGTGTATTCCCAAGGGACTTGGAGAGCATAATGGGGCTGCAGAGACAGGGAGACGAAGGAGGTTCCCGCAGTCCCACTGGACCTGGCCAGGTCAGACTCTATGAAACACTGGTAACACTGACTCTCTTTCACCACCTCTCCCGATTTTTAACCTGATACTTGGAGTTCCTCAAAGGTCAAAACAAAGGTATTATTTTTATTGTGAAACACTTTTAGATGGTAAGAGTATGCATAAGAACGTAAGACCATGGAGTATTTTTTTCGTCCCTCTTAAGCGCCTCTAAAACTCAGGAGGGCCATGGTAAAAAATACTCTGTTTTCTTCACAAATACTACCTTGCCACTCTAGATTGAGCTCCGAAGAGATGACTATGGAAATAAATGGAAATTTATTAGAGAAAAACGAGCCACATTTATATTCTGAAGCACCAAAGAGACTGGAAAGAAATTTTGAGTAATGGTTTATATTTGTTCATTTTTTTAAAAATTCAAAGTATCTTGCCTGGTACTGATTATATCCTTTTTCACAGCAGAGCCCCAAGAGAATTTCGCTTTCTTTGTCACTGCCAAGGCCCTTTCTTTCCTTTGCTGGAGTTTAAAAGGACAAACCATGGACTCTTAAGGCTTTGGTTTTAAAGAAAGCCAAGAAAACAACATGTGCTATTATTTCTAGGCTCTTGAAATTATATTTCCCGAATTTCAGTGCACTTCATGAACAAGAACACCAGGTATCAGAAAAAAAAGAAAAAAAGCTTATAATTACAAAGTGATGCTAAGATCGTTTTTTACACATGCTAAGTAAAGTGACAGATGATTATCAGTGTGCTGCTGAGGGTAACCAAGTTGAAATCAACCATGGAAAATATTCCATTTATCCTTTAGAATTATTTTTATCAGGAATACTTGGAATGATGAAAACTCTGATGCTACACCATAAATCGTGCTGCTCGAAAGCACAATCCCATAGCTTCTCTCTTTTTCTTTTTTTTTTTTTTTGAGACAGAGTCTCGCTGTGTTGCTTAGGCTGGAGTACAGTGGCACAATCTCAGCTCACTGCAACCTCTGCCTCCTAGGTGCAAGCAATCATCCTGCCTCAGCCTCCCAAGTAGCTGGGACTACAGATGCCCACCACCACACCTGGCTAATTTTTTTTTTTTTTTTTTTTTTTTTTTTTTTTAGTACAGATGGGGTTTCACTATGTTGGCCAGGCTGGTCTTGAACTCCTCACCTTGTGATCCGCCCACCTCTGCCTTCCAAAATGCTGGGATTATGAGCCATCACTCCCGGCCCCATAGCTTCTTTTAAGTATTTGACTCTCTTGAAAAGCAAGAGAGATCTAAGTTTTCCAGCATGGTTGATTCATTCTTTCAACATCCATGTATTGATCTATGCAGCAGGCATGATACTAAGTATGGTGGAGGGAAATAGACTCAGTTTCTGTTCTTGTGAAATCAGATAAAAATAAAAGAAACATTCATCACAGACACAGGACAGAAGAAAAATAAAAGAAACCTTCATCACAGGACAGAAGAAATAGAAACATTCATTATTTCCCTTTTAGAGGTAAGAAAACAGAAACCTCACCATCAGGGACATCTCTCAGTATAAAAAGTAGGGATGTCAACCAGGCCTCCCTATGCTCCAGTTTTACCTAATTCTAACCGAATTATGATGGCAGTCCCCCTTACATTCCTCCTTCCCGTGCCCTCATCAAGGAGCCAATGTCTTATTCAGCTGGTAGACAAGGGCCCTGGACACACTGGGGTTTTCAGCAACAGTGTGATTCACACGCCCGCTAAACCTCAACACCACATGACATAATCCATCTTTCATTCCTATGATGTCTTCCACGTGATTTTATCCCCAAATGCTTTACATACTTCACTAAGACAGCTATAGAATTAAAATAATAAATCAAAGCAGGGGGACAGAAAGCAAAGAAGTTTATTCAAGGGAGGAAAAGATGGGTTTCCAGCAAGACAGGAAAAAGATGGAGAGCCCTGCCTTGTTTGTGCTCATCCTGTAACTCATAACTCTTTCCTCTGTTTTAACTCTTTCTTTGGTTTATTGTCCCATGCAGCATCCCTTGTTCTATCCTTTAACAAATCCTCATCTTGAAATGACAGCCAGATACTCCAACTTTAATAAGAATTTCAATTTCCCAACACTGCCTTTTTTTTTTTCTTTTTTTTTTTTTTGAGATGGAGTTTCACTCTGTCGCCCAGGCTGGAGTGCAGTGGTAAGATCTCAGCTCATGGCAACCTCCGCCTCCAGGGTTCAAGCGATTCTTTTGCCTCAGCCTCCTGAGTAGCTTGGACTACAGGCACCTACCACCAAGCCCGGCTAATTTTTTTGGTAATTTTAGTAGAGATGGGGGTTTCACCCTATTGGCCAGGCTGGTCTTGAACCCCTGACCTCGTGATCTGCCTGCCTCGGCCTCCCAAAGTGCTGGGATTACGGGCGTGAGCCACCGTACCCGGCCAACACTGCTTTTTATCATGCTTTGTTACAATGCTATCCCCCCAAAACATCAGAAAGCTAAAAGAAGACTTAAATTCCGGAGCATGTGGTTTGAGCTGATTTGGAAAATAGGCAAACTTCTCCAAGCACTTCAATGCAGGACAATCTGAAGACTTAGCTGCCCATCTCCCAACTGTCTGAGATTCATTCACTGAACATTCATCATGTAACACGTACCTTGTGGGAGGAAGGGTTGTCATTTTAACTCAGGAGGCCACGGAGGGCCTTACCAAGAAAGTGGCATTTGAGCAAAGATCTGAAGGAAAGGCTGGTTAAGCCAAGCAGAGGAGCAAAGCCTCCAGGAGGGAATGACCTTGGCACTTTTAGAGGACAAGCAAGGAGGTCAGTATGCCTAGAGCAGGGGAAGCAGGTGCGAGACTGGCAGAGAAAGAGGAGGGAGGGGACAGACGGTGTGCACAGAGCCTTGCAAGTCACTGAACACCCTTTCGCTTTTACTGCGTGAGACAGAAAGCAGTATTTCAATAACTAACAAAATCAGAAGAGTGAAGAGTTGTTGGTCAAAATGCTCCCCCGATAGCTTCTGTGGTACACTTGGCACCCATTCTGTGCTCTGGGCTCACACTGAGATTGTGCATTGAGATTATTTATTTAATGACCCCTATCCATTGCAACCCGTCTTGAGTTTGGAGGCAGGAGAACATGGTGGCTAAGAGCATCGTTGAGTCATTCAACAAACATTTCTTCAGTGTTCTTTTGGGTACTGGAGCTTCAGCCAAGAACAAAGACACAAATGTTCCTGCCCTTTGGAGCTTAGATTCTGGATTGTGGCCTCCAGAATCAGACACCTGACTCGGATACCTACACGTTGCCTACTAGCTGTATGAACTTGGTCAAGTGACTTCTTCCCTCTGTGCTTCAGTTTCTACATATAATCAGTGGGATAAAAAAACAGCCAGCTTGTGGGGGCATTTGAAGATTTAATGTGTATAAAAAGGCTGGGCGTGGTGGCTCACGCCTGTAGTCCCAGCTACTCGGGAGGCTGAGGCAGGAGAATCTCCTGAACCTGGGAGGTGAGGTTGCAGTGAGCTGCGATTGCACCATGGCACTCCAGCCCGGCAACAGAGTGAAACTCTGTCTCAAAAAAAAAAAAAAATGTATAAAGAACTCAGAATAATGTGTGGCATATAAGACACCCTCAAAAATGTAGGCTATTTTTTTTTTTTAAGAGAAGGGTCTCACTCTGTCACCCAGGCTGGAGTGCACTGGTGAGATCATAGCTCACTGCAGCCTCAACCTCCTTGGCTCAAGCGATCCTCCTGCCCCAGCCTCCCAAGTAGCTAGGATTACAGGTATGTTCCAGGGCGGCTGGTTGCTTTTTAAAATTTTTTCTAGATACAGGGTCTTGCTATGTTGCCCAGGCTGGTCTTGAACTCCTGGTCTCAAGCAATCCTCCCACCTCAGCCTCTCCAAGTACTGGGATTACAAGTTGTGAGCCACGGCACCACCTGTCTGGCCATGAAGATTTTTAAATGAGGCAGTACTGAAGAAAGGAGACATGTATAGAGATAGGGTATTAGAGTGGTGGCAGAAGTATAGACCAGGAAACAAATTCACAAAATATATGCTAGATAAAATCACATCCTCCCCTCATCCACCCATCCTCTCCTTCGGTTCACAGGTTTCTACTCTGCTTTTTTTGAATCTACTCCATGTCACCCTATCCTCCCCTCTTCAGGCCCCAATTCAAATCATGAGGGTATTCACACAAAAGAACATTTCCCCCTTTTACTTTTATTCACTGTTTTCCTTCATGTCAGTATCATGACAATTCCAGGTTGGTGCACTTGAGTGAATCACAAAGTTATATGCGAACAGAATTCTTCAAGCTCCAGCCCATCTTCTTTTTTCCCTTCAGTCTCTTCCTTATTATTTGGGACCAGTTTGTCTAGGGCCATAAAACAACAAGTCCAGGCATGGTGCCTCACGCCTGTAATCCCAGCACTTTGGGAGGCCAAGGTGGGCGGATCACCCGAGGTCAGGGGTTCAAGAGCAGCCCGGCCAACATGGTGAAACCACGTCTCTACTAAAAATACAAAAATTAGCCGGGTGTGGTGGTGGGTGCCTGTAGTCCCAGCCACTCAGGAGGCTGAGGTGGGAAAATTGCTTGAACCCGGAGATGGAGGTTCCAGTGAGTACAGATCGTGCCACCGCAATCCAGCCTGAGTGACACAGAGAGACTCCATCTCAAAAAAGAAAAAGAAAATGAAACCTCTTCAAAAGATGTAGAGGTGTGTAGCCCCTACCTGGAGGTCTCCCAGAATGCAGCTGTCTGAGGGCAGGTTTCTCTCTCTGCGTGAGTCACTGACATTCTCCATCACCAGTGGCATCTGTTCATCATAGGTGAGACTTTAAGGGCCTAATTGCTCTTCAGCTTTTTCTGTAGGTGGTTTTGTTCTCAGAGAGGTGATACCAGGTGTTTACAATTCCCGAAGAAGGCCTGGACAGTCATTAGGCAGGGTAACAAAGGGCCAGGGTCACCTACACAGCCTGTAAAGATGGCAACCAAAGTCATCTACTCAGGAGAGAATGCTGAAATTCACTGAGGACAGAACTCCATCCTTCTGACAGCAAGTATCATCTTAACATCATCTGTGGGATTTAGAAGAAGTTTACCAAGTACTATCACATTTTCATTTAATCCTCTCCATAATCCTGTAAAGTAGATATGATGATCTCCATTTAACAGAACAATCGGAAGCTTAGCAAGGTTCAGTTACTTGCCTCAAGTCAGAATGTCAGTATTTGGCTGAGAATTCAAGCCTGGGCTTCTCCAGCTTTCTATCTGCCTATCCAATATCCTTCTCCCCAAACCACCGCCCTCCTCACCTCCCCACCTTTGCACCTGCTGCGGCATCAGAAAAAAAAAAAAACACGCAAAATGTGCGATAAGAACTAGAATGCTTAACCCTGAGAGTATCTTACAAGAGTCCCTGGGATTCTTGAGGCTTGCTGAAATTGGTTTGCCTTCAGACATTCACACCAAGACATGAATTGAGCTTTCAACCTAGGCAGAGCTGTGGAAATGATTCCCAGATGTTGGCAGCCGATAGCCAATATCCCGACCGGCTGCCAGTCACACAAAGGACTTGTTTAACCAGAAAACGCCCCATGTGACCACATTCCCTGCAGCAGAAGATGGGAAGGGGCTACGCACACTGGTTGATTTTCAGCGTAGCTCACCGACTCAGAGGGGTGTATGCCAAGCCATGAATGTCACTTCTGTTACAGTCTGTACACCCCAAAACAGAGCAGTTCAGGGGGGTCGCAGGGGTTGCACACTGGATGTTAGGGTTATCTATCTGAGGTGTTCTAGGCATGTTTTTCATGTTTTTAACACAAGGGAAGAGAGCGTCGATGTTACATTATGGCTACTTTTTCTTCAGAGCTTTCGCTGTCTCTCATAAGCAATTCAGGAGGTTCGGCTTCACACAGCAAACACCTAAGACTGTTTTCTGGGGCCATTGACATCGAAGGGCACTAAACACACTTGGCTGCTTCTTAATGTTTCCCTTTCATGTGAGGAGTTAGAGTGAAACCATATTCACCTAACTATGATTCCTAAAAATCCACTTTATCAATATACATGAGTGAGACTCCTTTCTTTTCCAGGAAATCAATGAAGTCTTTTCTAAGCAGAGTAAAGCCACAACCTATCAGGAATAAATAAATAAGAAAGCCAGAGGGGAGGGTTTTGCTTCCAGTTCAGCCCTTCAAAGATCTATGGCCTGACACTGCTTGGTCCTAGTGAAGAAGGCAGGGCCGGCCAGGGCAACACGAGCCCAGATACTACCTGCATCCAAGGAGGATGGGCAGAGCCCCACAGGACGTGGCTCCGCTGGGCTGGCACAGTGCAGGGTGGATTTAAGTGCTGGCTGGATAAAACAACAAGGTTGGGCGTGGTGGCTCACGCATGTAATCTCAGCACTTGGGTAGGCTGAGGCAGGCAGATCACCTGAGGTCAGGAGTTCAAGACCATCCTGGCCAACATGGTGAAACCCCGTCTCTACTAAAGACATAAAAATTAGCTGGACATGGTGGCAGGCACCTGTAATGCCAGCTACTCGGGAGGCTGAGGTGGGAGAATTGCTTGAACCTGGGAGGTGGAGGTTGCAGTGAGCCGAGATCATGCCACTGCACTCCAGCCTGGGCAACAGAGCAAGACTCTGTCTCAAAAAAAAAACAAAAATAAAAACAAAAAACAAAACCCAGCAGAAAATGAAGCCTCTTCAAAAGATTCAGAGGTGTGTGGCGACCTACCTGCAGCTCTGCTAAAATGCAGCTCTCTGAGGGCAGGTTTCTCTCTGTGTGGGTCACCGACCTTCTCAATCACCAGCGGCTTCTGGTTCATCGTAGGTGAGACTTTACCCTCCCTCTGACAATTGGGTGCCCTGGTTCTGTGAATAGACGGCACAATTATGCACGCCAGCCCTGACCACAAGTGACCCCCAGGAAGCTCAACGGTGGCCCTGCTTCCATGGGAAGTCCTGGAATGGGAAGACAGGGAGCTGTAATGGGGACAAGGGGACATGTTAGGTAAAGGAGAAAAGACAGACACGAAATAAGAATGGCACCTGCAAAGCGCAAGGAGCGAAGGGTAGGCAAAATACGCTTCAGTGAAAACAAAACAAGAAACAGAAAAAGAACAGTAATACAGTGAGGTTCTCCAATCTAAGCTCCTAAAAGGGCTTTCTGTTGTTTCTGTAGAGGCATGACTCTACCATAATGGAAACAGTTCCAAACTGTGAAGCTGGAGGCAGAAACTGTGCCCTGTCTCGCCATAGTAAATTGGTGCCTAAGAGTCGGAGGTCTTGCACCCAGCGCAATCTTCCCTCCACCCAGATCACCTGGGACCAAGCGTGGTGTGTTTAGGATAGTTTTCCTCTGGTGATGCTGTTGATGTGAACGGAACTGTGCCTGACAGAACAAAAGAAGCATGAGCAGTTGCACACTCCTTCCCATCCTTCGTCCACTTCAGCAACTCCAAATGCAGAGCCAAGTACCACTGTTATGTGTTAAGTGCCCGGGACTGAAGAAAGCCTTCACCATCCTAGATTATATATGAAAAGCATCTGCTGAAACCAGCGCAACAAGATGCTATCTGAACTGGCTGTCGGGGGAGTGTGGAAATAATGGTAATCAGACCAGTGACAGCTATCCATACGGTCAGACACATGAGGACACACAACACTGGGAACAGGCCCCACAGGGAACTGACAAGAGAAGCATGTGGTCCTGAGGACGGGGCCTGGGAGCCAGGGGTCAGTCCTCTCTGCTCAGCCTGGCCCCAGACCCCAGGACCCGAGCAGGGCTTGGTTTTAACGCCACAGCAACCTCTAAACCCAAGGGGATAATGGTCAAATCCGTCATAAAACAGTCAGCGACATGCTCCAGAGGCTTGGAGAGTGCTTTTAGCTAACAGGGAGCCATTCAACACCTACGATGGAAGAGACTGCACAGAGACTGAGATGGACGGAGGCAACGGCACATCCTGAGAACGGAAGGTGCTTGGGCCAGCGGCAAGGACTTAGAGGAGGCCGTGGGAGAAAATGAGGGGCCACTTGGCAAGTGTGGAAGACACAACAGGGGTCACAAAGAAATGAATGAGAGCAACGCCATCCGGAGAGGAACAGCAGCATTGATCCAGAACATTCCAAACCCAGGAGAGACATACTTTCCCTCAACAGGAAAACACTGTGTAAAGGAAGGAATCTTCAAGAGGAGATGGAAAAACAGAGCAAGGGAGGGAAGAAGAGACGGAGGGAGGGAAGGAGGAGAGGAAGAGGGAGGGACAGCGAGAGAGAGAAGCTCTAACTCGTGTGGTAGACTCAATCATCAGCAAAAGAACAGATCTGAAGACAGTGGGTTCTGCTCTGAAGGCATCAGAACCTGTGATGACAGAACGGAAAGGCGTTTATTTACATTAAGAAATAGGAAAATTTAAATAAAATCGTGGAGAATAAAAAAAACCTTAATATGATTTTACTTGGAAATTTGATTTGAATTTGGTAGAAAGGTTGTCAACTAAATATAAGAGCTGAACCCCAAAAATATTACAACGTAGACGTGGTGTCTGAAGGCAGGACTGAAAGGCTACGTCCTCACCAATGCCACGGAACTGGCAAAACCTGCCCTGCCAAAACCTGATGGCGTCTTTGTGCTCATGTGATCAATTTTTACCACTTTTTCTTTTTTTTTTTTTTTGAGACGAAGTCTCGCTCTGTCACCCAGGCTGGAGTGCAGTGGTGTGATCTCAGCTCCCCGCAACCTCCGCCTCCCTGCAACCTCCACTCCCAGGTTCAAGTGATTCTCCTGCCTCAGCCTCGTGAGTAGCTGGGATTACAGGAGTGCACCATCACACTCGGCTAATTTTTGTATTTTTAGTAGAGATGGGGGGTTTCACCATGTTGGCCAGGCTGGTCTCAAACTCCTGACCTCGTGATCCGCCCGCCTCATTCTCCCAAAGTGCTGGGATTACAGGCGTGAGCCACTGCGCCCGGTCACCATTTTTCAAACTCGTGCTCTGAATGTAGATGAAAATTCTCCAGAAGCTAATTTTGTCCCTGAATTTAAAAAACGTGGTTTTTAATGCTTTTTGGGAAAGAAAATCAGTGCAAAGATACGAGGTCACCCAAAAGATCCATTTTTTTGTTTCCGGGTTCAATTCTAGGCATAACCCAGAACCCACTAACTGCTCTTCACATAAAAACGAAGGTTCCGTTGCCTCAACCTGCAAAGCTAGGGTTTCACCCAAGAGTTTTTATCGGGTTTCATGCACTTCATACTTTAAAAGGTAAAGTACATCATTAAGTCAATCTTTATTCAAAGTGAACCGTCAGCACATGGGAAAATCTAATCATCCCCTACTTCACCATTTTCTATTAATGTGAAAATCATGCCAAAAAAACTTTCCTCGTTTGAAATGTTCTTGATGTTCAAAGCCAGTACATAATAGCTAACCGATTTGATGATCAATTGTTTCAATCTTTTTTCTGGTCGACTGCTACTATTTTTTCCACAAACAGTGATTTTTCTAAAAAAAAAAAAAAATGAGGTGCTGAAATTCTGAAGCAAAGACAGCTACTAAGACGCTGACTGTTGAGGGACAGTCTGTGAGAGAGGGCTGAAGCACAGAGCAGGCGCCACAGGCTCCATCCTTCTCGACAGCCATGCAGCTCCTATTGGGGCGAAGGACCACTTCTTTTACTTCTAGTTACACACAAAATGCAAGCCCCGATTTTTTATTCTTGGATTCAACAGACAGAAAATTATTCCATCAGCAGATCTTTCTAAATGCTTCCTCTCAATTTCTATACTTATCACAGACCAGTAACTGTGTGTGGATCAGCACAGATCACACACTGCTTACTCAAAATTGAAATTCTTATTTTATAGACATTGAATTTGAGAGGCAACAAGGTCCACCCAGACCTCCACCCACAGTTCTGAAAAGTGAGCATTTAAAAAGAAAGGCTGATTCCACAATATGTATATATTTCAAAATGTATTTTACTCCGCAAATATATACAATGTTTATTAGTCAATCAAAAAAAAATACTCAGCGCTTTTGGAGGCCGAGGCAGGTGGATCACTTGAGGTCAGGAGTTTGAGATCAGCCTGGCCAATATGATGAAACCCCATCTCTACTAAAAATACAAAAGTTAGCTGGGTGTGATGGTGCACACCTGTAATCCTACTCGGGAGGCTGAGGTAGAGTCGCTTGAACCTGCGAGGCAGAGGCTGCAGTGAGCTGAGATCGCACCACTGTACTCCAGCCTGGAAAACAGTGAGTGACACTCCATCTCAAAAACAAATAAATAAATACATTCTAGGCCGGGTGCGGTGGCTCATGACTGTGATCCCGGCACTATGGGAAACCAAGGTGGGAGGACTGCTTGAGCCCAGGAGTTCGAGACCAGCTTGAGCAACAAACACAGTGAGACCCCATCTCTACAAAAAATAAAAATAAAGTAGCTGGACACAGTGGTACATTCCTGTGGTCCCGGCTACTCAGGAGGCTGAAGTGGGAGGATCACTAGAGCCTGGGAGGCTGAGGCTGCAGTGAGAGTGAGATTCTGTCTCAAAAAATAAATAAAAAATGTTTTTAAAATAAAAATAAATACATTTTAAATAAAGGCTAATATCACAGAGAAAAGCGGACATCTACGACCCTCAACAAAGAGGGAGTTTTTCTGTTGTTTGTGTTAACTGTTGTTCAGTTCAGCTTCTCAAACAAATCACAGGGCCTAGGAGTTTCAAACATGTTTTATAAGCCATCATCAGTTCGTGATTACAGTAAAAACAAAAACGAAACACCCTATAATAAAGTGTCTCACTGTGTCTGTTTCGTACAGAGAACAGGAACATGGGCTCTCGAGGGACAGGAGATGAGGATGGATTTCCCACTCTCACTCCTAGCTGTGTGGCTTTGGGTCAGAAACTCAGGGAACCATCTTCTTTATCCACAAGACAGAGAAAATGATGGGCTCTGCCTCACAGGGCTTCTCTGAAAATGAAGATTTTGCATACGAAGAGCTGGTTAATAGTGAGTGATGCTTACTGATTGCTCAATAAATGTCGGCCACACGGGCCACAAATTTGGCAAATGCCATCCCTCCTGTAGAAAATGAAATGGCCCAGCACAGCTGCTGCCTCTTTTTTTCTTTTCTTTCTTCCTTCCTTCCTTCCCTTTCCTTTTCTCCTTCTCACTTTCTCTTTCTCTCTCCTTCCTTCCTTTTTTTCTTTCCTTCCTTTACTTCCTCCCTTCCTTCCTCCCTTTCTTTCTCTGTTTCTTTCTTTTGTTCTTTCTTTCTTCCCTTCCTTCGTCCTTCTTTTTCTCTCCCTCCTTCCTTCCCTTCTTTCCCTCTTTTTTTTTTTTGAGACTGGGCCTCACTTTGTCACCCAGGCTGGAGTGCAGTGACTCATCTCAGCTCACTGCAACCTCCACCTCCTGAGTTGAAGCGATTCTCATGTCTCAGTCTCCCAAGTAGCTGGGATTACAGACATGCACCACCACACCCGGCTGATTTTTGTATTTTTAGTAGAGATGGGGACTCGCCATGTTGGCCAGGCTGGTCTTGAACTCCTGGCCTCATGTGATCCATCCACCTTGGTCTCCCAAAGTGCTGAAATTACAGGTGTGAGCCACCATGTCTGGCCCAGGACAGCTTCCTGAGAACAGGCCACCCTTGTACCGTGACTCCAGGGCGCTGCACACTCAAGAGGACTACGTCTCCACTGCAGTCAAGCAGGAAGAGTTGAAAGTGATGAGCACAGATTGGAGGTGTAGGAGCTGACTCCGCCCTCAAACCCCTATGAGGACAGACACTTATCAAAAGCTGTCATGACCATCACCTTACACAGCTCCGCGTCAGCTAAGACCAAAAGGCCCTTTGAACTCAGTTTACAGTCTGCCAACATAAGCTGGGCAGGTTTTGTCTTATCACATGGACATCAGAGGATGTAAAGGGGTCAGAGACATCCCTGGTTCTGCCCCTTGACATGATGGGGCTGCAGCCAGTCATTCACACTTCAGCTTTCAGTGCCCTCTGTGACACGGAGGTTATTAATATGCTACTTCTCTCGTTGGGAGGTGGGAACGTCCAGCTAAGAACAGGTCATCAACGCTGATGAGAACGACAGGGCAAGACACGGGCATGAGTCAAGGGTGGGGGACATATGTAAAGAAGCGTTCTTTTCACACGGTACTTGTTTCCCACTGTACACTGTAAACCTTTGAACACAAACCACGTGCTTCTGATGCTTATTCCATGAAGCTCCGAGTGCTACCAGCGTTCACTGCAAAGAAAGTCATGATAAAGTTTTGGGAGCCTTGTGGATCCTTTCCAGCTCTTTGAAAGCTCACACCGCAAGCCCTCGTCACTCTAAAGTCATGGGTTTCAAGCATCTGTTTGCTGCCTGCGTCACCGGCACGGCCCGCCCCAGCTGTATCATCAGCCCACGCGGTTCAGGTTTTGCCTCAGTATTTCCGCGCCACCCGAGGCTTGGCTGGTGATTCGCCATTCTTTCCCCAACGTTTGTCTGCTTGTTTGTGAATCCTCCTCTGATATCCCGAACCCCGGCCTCGAGCACACCACCTGTCCAGCACTGTCAAGTTCCCACACCCCTTCCCCAGCTCCAAGGATGCTGCTGGCTTCCCTAACACCTTGAACTCCTGTTTTCCTTCAATTCTGCCCACTGGAAACCCTCACCTCTTATTTCCTCCTGCTTTAGATTTTTTCTGGGTTGTCTTGTGAATCAGTCAGCCTTCCGTAAAATTCTCTGGCTGGAACTGAATGGAAGACTTTCCACATTCAAAGAATTTCAGGTTAGAAAGGCACATCGGAAGTCAATTCCCATCTGACCACTGAATGATCCTTCTGGTACCAAGGCCAGGTAATTACTCAACGTAACTTTCATCTCCCTTAGGGACACGAATCTCACTCTCTCCTGAAGCCATGGGAATTGCAAGTTCTGCATTCTGAGCTGGGGATGCGTCTCCTCCCTCGTGATTAAGCCTTTGCCTACATACTTGGCTGCTCTAAAAACCAACCAAATCTTCATTTATACAACAGCCCAAGAGAGAGCCGAGAGCATCCATGGTAGGCCCCAGAATCCTTCTCTTCTCCAAATGGAAGCTGCCGTGAGAGGGCTTCTTAGTCACTCTCCTTTGGACGTGCTCAGATAACCTCCTAGCAGCTCCTGTGCTTGTGACATTGCCTCGTACCTGTTCCCTCCCTTCATTCTCTACCTAAGTGGCATGGCCATGGCCCCCCCAGTGAGCTTGGAGTCCCTGCTTAATAGGCTGGGACAACACAGAGATTCACGTACACACAGGGATCACACAAGGGTCCTCACTGCTGGGTGGCCAGCCTGTACACATTTCCTGTTACTTCCCACACATTCGAGTTGGCCCAAGTGTTCACAGGACACTAAACATGGCACCCAGGAACAATCAGGACCCTCAGAGCTGGTCTTCCAACAAGCCCCGTGTGCTGCCTTTAGGATGCCATCGTCCAGGGCATCAGCCCTCTGTCCTCCTCTGCCTTGTCCCCGTCCTAATCAGCCCCCGTTCCGCGTATTTGTGTTTTGGATGCTACCATTCGGAACACCCACACAGCATTCCTTCTCACTGCCATCGCAGTCACCACTTCTATAGCACTTTACCACTTCTCATCACCTTATTTCAGTCTTCAGAGCAACCCTGCAGAGGAGATATGTCCTCATTTTATAGATGGCGAAGCTGAGGCCGAACTGCGACTTGAACCCAAAGGGTCTCACGATGTCATATCTGATGCTACTGTATTTATTCTAGGCCCTGTTCACTCAGAGGTTTGCAAATCTTAGGCAGAGAAAGTTTTCTAAGGCTCAGTTCCAAATATCAAAGTAAAAAATGAGTTACAGGCTGGGTGCGGTGGCTCACGCCTGTAATCCCAATACTGTGGGAGGCCAAGGCAGGTGGATCACAAGGTCAGCAGATCAAGACCAGCCTGGTCAACATGGAATCCCATCTGTACTAAAAACACAAAAATTAGCTGGGCATGGTGGTGCATGCCTGTAGTCCCAGCTACTCAGGAGACTGAGGCAGGAGAATCACTTGAACCCGGGAGGTGGAGGTTGCAGTGAGCCGAGAGCATACCACTGCACTCCAGCCTAGGTGACAGAGCGAGACTCTGTCTCAAAAAAAAAAAAAAAAAAAAAGAGGTATAGAGAAAAAAGTAGAGAAATTCAGTTTCCATTTCCGGCTGTGCTATAAACTCGCTCCTAGTGGAACTTTCCTGGTCCTTGGTTTTCTCATTCATAAATAAGGAGACGGAATCGGACAATCCCTGGTCCTTTCCTGCTCAGCTGTCCTTTGTCTCCTGCCTGTCTCTGCCTTGTTGCTAAAATTAGGGAGCAAACATTGTTGAAATACCTTTCTTTTTTGTTTCTTATATTTTTAAAGTTCCCAAGATTAGCTGCATAGTATTTGATAACTCTCCAGCTCATCTATCAAGAAGGAGTAAAAAAAAAAACCCAGCCATCTATTTAATAGCTTTTAAGCAGTTAAGTTTCTAGAATGAGAAGATAAATCTGGAAACACCCGCCAGAGGGATCCCCCTACAAAAGTTCTTATCCGGAGGAAGACCATCTTTAGAGCTACACATCAAGAGCGCAGTGGTTCTAGGGCGGGGCGCAGTGGCTCACGCTTGTAATCCCAGCACTCTGAGAGGCCGAGCTGGGTGGATCATGAGGTCAGGAGATTTGAAACCATCCTGGCCAGCAGGGTGAAACCCTGTCTCTACTAAAAATACAAAAATTAGCTGGGTGTGGTGGCGCATGCCTGTCATCCCAGCTACGCGGGAGGCTGAGGCAGGAGAATCGCTTGAACCTCGGAGGCAGACTCCACCGCACTCCAGCCTGGGTGATGGAGTGAGACCCTGTCCCCAAAAAAAAAAAAAAAAAAAGAGAGCGACAGTTCTCAACCCCAGGGCTTTTGACAATGTCTGGGGACATTTTT
>PVKV010002746.1:0-31989 GCA_004027835.1 Alouatta palliata | reverse complement strand
CTGAACTAGTCCACGCAAGAGGTTAACCAGGCAGGCGCAGCGGAAAGAACCAAGGATCTGAGCGGCTCTCTTACCGTGCAAAGAAGGAAGCGGCCACCGAGGTGCCTGCAGAAGTCTCGTTGGCCAAGCAGGAGCCCTGCGAGGCGGGGACGCTGCAGGCGGAAGGCTTGTCTGCATTGTAGCGGTTCAGCACGGCTTCGGTCAGTCCCTCCCGGCCACTCTCTGTCATCAGCTGGGAGATCTGACAAGGAAAATGGACACTGAGCTCATTACCTGTGGCTCGCTGCGTGTCCCGACCACTGATGGCATCTCTTTGGGGGAGGGAGGCAAGAGGGAACAGGTTTCCATCCCACCTGCATTCAGCCACACGTGGGTGCTTAGGGCTACTAGAAGGCTATTTTCCAGCATTTTAGCTAGGTGTTACCACCCGTTTTCATTAAAGATAATGAAATAAAATTACCCCTTGACATTGTAAGTTTCAATTACGCCTGTGTCTTCCCTCCATTTGGAGGGAAAAACAGGAACCATTATCCATGCACTCTTTGCTGCCCAAGACCACAACGGGAACATTACCTAATGCTGGCTTCTTACCAGGAATAGCCCCGAATGCTCGAAACGGAGGCGTGGGGAAAAGGCATGGTTTTATTAAGGGAGCAGTAACCCTGCTGATAAGGAATGAAAATACTACAGTATTTGGAAGTGGTGGTGGTAGTTTGCTGTGGAAAGTCAATAAAACAGGCAACACAGAGAAACTAATACAAATAAATATAGCCATGATAAAGTATCAATTTTTTAAGGGTTCAGATCATTTCAACAGATTTCGTTTTCCTCTTGGTTCATCAAGATAAATGGCTTCCATTTGATCTGAAATGATTGCCTTTATCACAGAAGTTCTAGTGGATGGGGCTTGGTCCATTTTCCCTAAATCTGCATAATAAGCTGTGAAGAACCACACACTGGGGGAAAACAAGGATCTTGTGTGGAAATACACTTTGGAAAAGGGTTCATCCCCACAGCAAATACAATAATCATGCAGGCAGAGTCTCAATATTTGGAAAACCTGTGACTTTAAATCTTCGGTCTACTTGCAAAAAAAGAAAAATGTTTTTTAAAAAAAGAGGAAACTAGTTCAAAAAAAGTTACCAGTCTATTCAAACCCTTAAATGCTAAGTGGAAAATCTTTCTAATCACCTACAAAATACAAGTGCCATAAAGCAAACATCCAGAGTAGTTTCCAGTTTGTAACTGTAAAGGCAGCCCTTGTGTGAGCCTTTAAAGGCAAAAACATTTGTACTTTTCATGATTAGTAGAATAGCCATTACTCTGAGTCCATTGACTGGGGACTTTGCTCGGCTTAAATTCATGCTCTGACTTGGAAAGCCTTGGCATTATTCAGCAGAAATTCTGCCAGCACACACTTTCTTATTCTCATTCATTCAACAACACATTATAAGGAAACTTGACCCAAGCCAGAGAAACTAGAGAGGAGGCTGCAAAGGCAGCTGCTGGCCCGAAGGACATTCCCTGCTGACTCAGCGGAGAGCCCGCATGGCCTCTCCTTGAGCTTCCTTTGCTGCTGTGGGGTGTGGGTTCCTGTCTACTGGCTGCTACCGTCCCCACGGAATGGGGCAGACTGGAGGGTGCCGCTGATACAACTGGAAAGCTGAGGATGTGACCGTGCACACCATCGTCCCCACTCAGCGGTACTGATGAAGCTCCAGGTGACCCATCATGCCTCCTGGACAATGTCCAAACACAAAACAAAACCCCCAAATTCATGGGACAACTTTTTTTTCCCCAAGAAGCTACAATCTAAGACATAACTCTGATTTTGACATACAGTGACATGTGAAACAAGCCTGTCTGCCTGGGTTGTTTCCTTTCATTGCTGTATTTCTTATCTAAAATTTGGAGGGAAGGGACTCGGTAGATGCCCTGCAAAGCCAGAGGGGAGCCGCTGGAAGGCGTGTGGTGAGTGGCAAGATGCCTAACACAGAGGCACGGTGTTCTGGGTGGGTCCAGATTCCCACGTCTGGTCCAGAATGCATGTGAGCAGCCTGTGGGTCCACAGCTTTTGAAAACGTCTCTGAGTGAATGAATTTCAATCCATGAGCTTCCTTACTAGAGAGCTCTTGGTTATCCTGTGCCAAGCAAAATGGTTCCTCCTACTTTTAAAGAATCAGGGATTAAGCCGGGCGCAGTGGCTCACGCCTGTAATCCCAAAACTTTGGGAGGCCAAGGCAGCAGATGATGAGGTCAGGAGATCGAGACCATCCTGGCCGACACGGTGAAACCCCGCCTGTATTAAAAATAACGAAAAATCAGCCAGGCGTGGTGGTGCACACTTACAGTCTCAACTTCTTGGGAGGCTGAGGCAGAGGAATCACTTGAACCCAGGAGGAGGGGCTACAGTGAGTCGAGATCACACCACGTGCCTCAGCCTGGCAACAGAGCAAGACTCTGTCTCAAAAACAAAAACCAAAAAGAATCGGGGGATTAGTGGGCATGAGACACTGAATTCCCAAGCCTATAAATAGAATAATTCAAAAATCAACTGTTTTTAAAAAATTAGCATCACCGAATGTTTTAGAGGCAGAAGCTATTTCCAACATCATTGTCTTCAAAATTCTTCTCCTTAGAAAAGGCACCGGCAGACCAGAGAAGTGATTTGCCTGAGCCAATCTGTATCTAGGAATAGGACCCTGACTCTTAAGCCATTCCTAGCACCTACTTCCTTCCTCTACCTACCCCTCCTCTAATTTAAAAAAAAGAGTCTTCCCTTCTAATCAAAAGAATATACGGAAAAAAATCAAATAATAAAACATACACATGTATCCACTGCCACCATTCACAAATGTTAGCATTTTTTATCTGAGAAAAAATTTTCTAAAAGAAACCAAATATTATGTAAAATTAAAATTGCACATGTCCCTAGTCACACAGCCAGCATCAGGACGGGGGTGGGGGTGCGGGGACAGGTCCATGTTCTACCACGCACCCTCCCTCCTTAGAACCTGACAGCTCATTGTTTGGTTTCTTCTGTGCATTCTTTAGATTCTGTTCTGGTAGATTAGAGATGGGGAGAGGGCATCCCTCCAAATGCCTGATCTATCGGCTCTCACCACCTGAAAGATCATGTTCTCATTTGCATTTATACCTAGCATCCTCTTCAGAGATTTCAGACTTTCAGAAGTCACAGACCACGCTTTGGCGACATCAACCGCTCATTGATCTCCCCTTCCGTTTCACACTCCAGGGCTTCAGCCCCCAGCAAGGTCCTCAAATACCCTCCTGCTCCTTTCACCACGAGGCCTTTGCTCTCCATGTGGAATGTCCTACTTTTCCTGCAGATCCATGCTCAAGCCTCACTTCCTCAGAGAAGCCTTCTTCCTGGCTGTGTTTCCTCTGCCGGATGCTTCTACAGGACCTCAAACTTTTCCCTCAGTATCTCCACTTTGGTTCATACCACACATTTAACAGTACATTTTCTCCCACTACAGGAAAGCCCCAAGTCTACAGGCTAGGGCTGGTTTGCTCACCACTGTGCACCAAGGTCAATACCATGGCTGGCACAACAGACACTCAGAACATGTTTGTGGAATAAATCTCAGCGATTCTTACTTTCTACTGCTCACACGCATCTACTTAAATCCTCTTGTCTTTTAAGTAAGAGTAATTTCTTCAAAAAATTTAATTGCTTTTTTTTTTTTTTTTTTTTCCGAGACTGGGTCTTGCTGTGTTGCCCAGGCTGGAGTGCAGTGGTGCAATCTCAGCTCACTGCAACCTCTGCCTCCCGGGTTCAAGTGATTCTCCTGCCTCGGCCTCCCGAGTAGCTGGAAACGCAGGCATGCAACACCACACTCGGTTAATTTTTTGTATATTTAGTAGAGACGGGGTTTCACTGTGTTAGCCAGGATGGTCTCAATTCTCCTGACCTTGTGCCTCCCACCTTGGCCTCCCAAAGTGCTGGGATTACAGGTGTGAGCCACTGCACCCGGCCTTCTTTTCTACTTTGTCTGATTCTTAAGATATGATAGTCTTTTCTCCCACCCTCATCACTGTCAAAGCATAGCGTTTTGGCTCCACAATGTTTGGGGATCAAGAGCTGCCTCTCTTTTAGTCTGCTAGTTCATTTATTCTTTCATTCATGTGAACAATCATGTGTTGGGTGCTTGGTATATGTCAGGGGAAAAAAATGCTGAAGATTCAGGAGGCTCTCAAAATGTGCAGACATTTCTTGTCAATATCTTGTGCAAAGACAGTCTGCAAGATAGCTCTCCGAAAGCAACTTCCATGATCTCCATTTAGCTACACTTTTATAATTCTGAAAAACAGAAGAGCTAGGCTTGCTCTCGGTAGAAGCAGCTGTAGCTTCTTTAACAATTAAAATCATATCCATTGTAGATGATTCTGAGAGAGGAGCCGCCCTGTTAGATAAGCTATCGTTTTCCCTACATACACTGGTATGCAGGCCTTCGGAGTGCTGAGTTCTAGTGGATACCTTCTTACCAAGGTGCTACCTTGCTTGCTACCAAGATACTTGTTCACAGGAATTTACTCTTCCTTAACCCTGCAAACCCTCTCTAGGGATACAGGGCTACAATACCATCAGTTGTAACTGAATTGTCCTATTCATCAAAGAAACAACGTAAGACCTACTACACGAGCTCTGGTTATGAAAGAACCAAATTCTGAAGCTCTCTGAAACTGTGATTGTTTATCCCTGAGCTGTTTTCATGTCAAGAAAAGAATGGCAGTGATCCACAGCCTATGACAATTAAATAGTCACTGACAGCATAAGGGATGCCTTCATGTGTCCACCCCTTTGCTGCTGATAAACCGCTCCTTCTTCATAGAAGGTTCACTGGAAACAACATTAAGTTACGTAGACTGGTTGGCTATTGTTCCCATTTCACAGATGAGAAAACAGAGGCCAGGAGAGGTGTCCGATGATTGGTCCAATGCCGCTCAGCCGTCCCATAGGGAAGTTCAGCTGGAAATAGAGGCCTCCGATTCCATTTATTTCCCTTCCTTCTGCCATCTGACCTTCGTTACTCAAGTTTACTGAATAACTTGAGCCCCAGATAGATTTGGGGGATTACAAAAGGTAAACATTGGTTAGTCTCTGTCCTCAGGAGATTTGGAAGGAAGCTAGATAAAGAAACTTGTAGTCAGCCAGAGACCTGCGCTCTCCCTTCTCTAAAATAAGGGTGTGTGTGTGTGTGTGTGCGTGTGTGTGTGTGTGTGTGTGTGTGTGTATAGAAATACTACCTGTGACTTGGAAATGGGGAGGCTTCCAAAATGTGTTTTTAGCCCAATCTTTAGGTCAAAGAAGGCCTCTGTGGGGCCTAAAAGACTCCATATTGCCCTTCCCAGTTCTCATGGGGGAGCCCCGCAGCACCGGGCTGGTGGAGAGGCCTGGGAAGGAGGGGGAGCTGCAGCTTGTCACTTCCGACGTGCTCTGAAGGAGAGGCCCTGGGCCCACGGCTTCAGCCCTGCTCAGACCAACACAAAAGAGCCCTCACAACAGACCTGGGGCCCTCACTGTGAGCTCGTCCATTCTCCAGCCTCCCCAGCCGGAGCCGGTCCTCAGGAGTGGCGTTCCACTGAATTCTTTATGGGATTTGGGAGTTTACGTTCCACCACCCACCCACTCCGCAACACTCCAAAGTCTCCTCTTGGCTTTGGAATTTCATCTCAAGGCAATGGCCTTTCCTGCCAGTCAAGAGGACTCCCCACACTTCAGAGTAAGTCTTTCCAGGAGGGGCCTGATTCTCGCTGCTAGCTAGAATAAAGATGACTCTGGGTGTAGAACTCTGCCAGGAAGCCTTGGCTATGCTAACTGCACTGGGTGTGGATGAGGTCCCGGAGGAACTCTGCCCCTTCTCCAGCCCCATCTCTACCTCCCAGGGCAGGTGGGCAGCCAGAGAGAGAGCTAAGGACCAGCTTTAGTGGACACATAGATCCCTCATTGCAGTCCTGAGGGGTCACCTGTGGATTCCAAGACAATTCAATCATTTCACTATAGAGGGAACTGAGGGTCAAAGAGGTGGAGCTCTTTCCCCAAGGGAACACAGCGGGTAAGAGGAGGAGCCATGGCTGGAACGGGGATCTGTTTCCTGAGGTGGCTTCTGTGCTGCATGTCCGCCCTCAATTCAGTTTCCCTCCCTCCCCACCCGCCCCCCACCCCAGACCCTTCCTAACTCAAGGCTGCCCTCGGAGCCCCTCCTTGCAGTCCACTATTAGAGAACACCCCCAAGACAGGACGTTCCCCTGAAACTGGAGCCTCACCGAATAATTCTGAATCAAGAACCTTATTTGTTTTTTCTTTTTCTTTTTCTTTTTTTTTTTTGAGACAGAGTATCGCACTATCACCCAGGCTGGAGTGCAATGGTGCGATCTCAGCTCACTGCAACCTCCACCTCCTGGGTTCAAGCAATTCTCCTGCCTCAGTCTCCCGAGTAGCTGGGATTACAGGCATGGGCCACCACGTCCAGCTAAGTTTTTGTATTTTAGTAGAGATGGGGTTTCACCATGTTGACCGGGATGGTCTCCATCTCCTGACCTCGTAATCCACCCGCCTCAGCCTCCCAAAGTGCTGGGATTACAGGCGTAAGCCACCACGCCTGGTCAAGCGCCTTATTTTTAAAGGACTATGGCTTACATCTGCATTTTAGACTGTTAGAAATTTATTTCTCTTGCGATCCTGTGAAAGATACATGATTCTTCCTGAGAAGACTCTGGTTCCAAAACCTCCAAAGATCCACTGAGCACATTTGAAAACCCTACAGTCCTGGTGGAAAGGCCTCATTATCCTGGTTATGTGTGTGTGTCACAGTCTAAGAGCAGCGGCTGAAAACACACTGAGAACCGTCCTGATCACAAGCTTGACGGGGACTACATTTTCACCACAGGATTTTATTTGGTTTGGTTCTGACTAAAACTTGTTTTCAGCTCTCCATCTTGGTTACAGGGGACCACATCACTCCTTAAGGGTATCTGTGACTTTCCAAACAGCACATCATATCCCTCGGGTGGTGGTAAAATGAAAACAGGTGGCAGCAAAAGAGACTAGGCTGCAGCGAGAGGGTGCACGTGTGTGTGTGCAGGTGCCAACGAGGGGCACGTGTGTGTGCAGGTGTCAACGAGGGGCATGTGTGTGCGCACAGATGTCAACGAGGGTGCACATGTGTGTGTGCAGGTGTCAACGAGGGTGCACATGTGTGTGTGCATGCAGGTGTCAACGAGGGTGCACGTGTGTGTGCTCAGGTGTCGAGGGTGCACGTGTGTGTACGCAGGTATCAACAAGGGTGCACGTGTGTGCACAGGTGTCAACGAGGGGCACGTGTGTGTGTGCAGGTGTCAACGAGGGTGCACGTGTGTGCCCGCAGGTGTCAACAAGGGTGCACGTGTGTGTGCGCAGGTGCCAATGAAGGTGCACGTGTGTGTGTGCAGGTGTCGAGGGTGCATGTGTGTGTGCGCAGGTGCCAACGAGGCTGCATGTGTGTGCGCAGGTGTCAATGAGGGGCACGTGTGTGTGCGCAGGTGCCAACAAGGGTGTACGTGTGTGTGCGCAGGTGCCAACAAGGGGGCACGTGTGTGTGCACAGGTGTCAACACATGTGCACGTGCAGGCACACGGGAGGTTTTCAATGTACATGAGAACCCCAAGCACCACTAACGAGCAGCGAAAGTCTGCTTTTCACAGACCACATGGAAATAAAGCTTCTCCGTATGGTTTAACTTTTAATTCACGTCTTTCAACCACATTTAAATTTTTACAGCACATGCGTGCTAGATGTGAGGGTCTCCATGTACATGAGAACCCCAAGCACCACTAATGAGCAGCGAAAGTCTGCTTTTCACAGACCACGTGGAAATAAAGCTTCTCCCTATAGTTTAATTCATGACTTTCAACCACATTTAAATTTTTACACAGATCCCTCAGTATGAGGAGCTCAGTATTCACTCCCACAGAAAGAATGAATCCTAAATGTGGTTATGATCTTGACCACAGAATCAAGACAAAAGATGTGTGGCTCTTCCTAAGGTCGCTCCCACATCGCAAATTGTAATCTGTAAGCCACTGACCTTTAACTTCCACACTGAGGGAAGAACTCTGAGAGCGACCAGAGCGTGTCAGCATGGGCGTTCACCTTAAACGGCATTATTGACCCAGAAAGCCACCACCCTCTGACTCTGCCAAGACAGCAAGGACACCAAACGGTATCTGTTTCCCGTGGAGACAACCACCGAGAGCAACTGCTTCTTACTCAGTCTTTAATTAATGACACTTAACGACACAATGTCCCTCCTCAAATCCCAGAAAATAACATTTAAGAACATTTTCTCTTACACAATTAATATCTCACTGCCTTGGGACATCTTTTACTGCTGTCTTCTACCTATACTGTTACTTAATGCTTTAATGGTCTATAAATAGTGAGTGCTCGATAAATATTTTTGGTCCAGGTTAGCATGAATCAACTCACGATTACCTTGGAAAAGACCATTCACAGCTCGTTTTTAAAGCCTTGGTATTGTCTCAGGGTGTGTCTATGCTGTCCGTTGTTACGCTCTTAGGAAATCAGAACGCCAGAATACACTTCGGTATATTCCGTAAAATATGCGTTATGAAAGTCAGTCTGCAAAGGGAAAGATCAAGCAGTGCACGCCCAGACCAAAGAGAAACAACGCAGAGCTGATCGCGCAGTCAGAGGCAGAGGGCACCTCACTCCAGTAATCACCATGCGGTTACACACTCCACATAAACCTTATTCAGCTTTTGCTCATAACAGACAGAGAGAAAAAAATTATGTCCCTTTTCTATCTATGAGTCTTTGCTTTGACTGCAGGAAAATGTCTCAGTCCCCACATCAGGTCACTTCTGGAGCTGACTATAAAAATGTATCTGGGTTGGGCGCAGTGGCTCATGCCTGTAATCCCAGCATTGAGGAGGCCGAGGCGGGCGGATCATGAGGTCAGGAGTTCGAGACCAGCCTGACCAACATGGTGAAACCCCGTCTCTAATGGAAATACAAAAATTAGCTGGGCATGGTGGTGCACACCTGTCATCCCAGCTACTCAGGAAGCTGAGGCAGGAGAATCGCTTGAACCCGGGAGGCAGAGGTTGCGGTGAGCCGAGATCACGTCACTGCACTCCAGCCTGGGCGACAGAGTGAGACTCTGTCTCAAAAGGAAAAAAAACAAAAGTATCTGTCAGAGGGGTCTCCAACAACAAGCTCCCCTTAAGGAGCAGATGTCACTTTGTCCCCCCACCAGACCCTTCCTTCCTGCCCAAGGACAGGCAGCTACAGAGGACTCTTGCTCTGACAACCACAGGTGCATGTCTCTGGCCTCAACGCCACTCCCCCTGGGGAATGAAATCTTCGTTTTATGAGTTATGTTTATTTCATGCTTGCAGGCAGAGAAACAGAAGAAATGACCCACTTAGGAGGGACGAGCCGCAATGCTTCCTAACCCGGGACGGCCTCCTCTTCTGCAATGCCCGTGTCTGTCTGCGTCTCCTCCGGGTCACACAGGCCTCCGTGCTCACTAAGCTATTCCACTCGCCTCTTTCTTCCCGTGCCTCCTGACCCCAAGCATCAGGCAAACTTGTTGATCTGTTTAGACTTCATTCTCACCTGGCTTGTCTCTTCTCTTCCCGCACACCAGAGCTACCCAGAACTGCAGTGATGCCTTTCCAGGGAAGGGTCATGCTTGCTGTGGCCCTGTTAGAACGTCTCCTAAGCAGAATTTGTGATGAGGGCAAAAGCTGGCATCAGCAAGACATGTTTTTGTTTAGACGTCTCAGTAGGCACTGCAGAAAGTTAACTATTGCTGGGTTCTTGCTTGAATAAAATATACTGAAAACGAGGGCAATCTCATCAAATAGTTTTTATTTAAAAATAATACAGAAGAACAAATATTGTATGATTCTGCTTATCTGAAGCACCTGAAATAGTCGAATTCATGGAGTTATTATTAAAGGGGCAGAGTTTGAGTGTGGCAAGATGAAAAAGTTCTGTTGGTGGTGGACGGTGGTGACAATTGCATAACAATGTGAATATACTTAATGTCACAGAACTACATGCTTAAAAATGGTTAAGATGATAAATTTTAGGTCATATATATTTTACCACAATTAAAAAAAAAAAAAAAGAAGGCCAGGTAGGGTGTTCAAGCCTGTAGTTTCAGCACTTTGGGAGGCCAAGGCAGACAAATTGCTTGAGCTCAGGAGTTCAAGACCGGCCCAGGCAACATGGTAAAACCCTGTCTCTACCAAAAATACAAACATGAGCCAGGCAGGGTGGCACGCGCCTGTAATTCAGCTACTCAGGAGGCTGAGGTGGGAGGATCTCTTTAGCCTGCGAGGTTGAGCTGCAAGGAGCCATGACTGTGCCACTGCACTCCAGCTGGTGTGACACAGAAAGACCCTGTCTCAAAAAAGAAGAGAGAGAGAGAGAGAATCCCACACTGCCAGAGTTACTCCTGTTAACCTGTTCCGGTGGCACATGCCTGCTTTGCCATTTTGGAGAATACAGTCATAAGGCCCATCAATGTTCAGGCCGGAGTCAAGAGAAGAGGGCCAGGAACCCAGGGTTTCTGTCTTCCAGTGACGGACAGGCCTCTATACACGTCACGAGATATGTTTTGCAGGGTGGTCTCAGTGACAAGACCCCACTTTGCTTATGCCCGAGGCCTGCAGGACAAAGAACTGGGATGGGAAGGAAACCCAGAGAGAAGCCAAACCCGGAGAAAGGGGAGGAGACGGGCAGGGAAAGCCTCCACACCAGCCCAGCTCTGTGGTTAAACATCATCTGATTGCTTTATACTCACCCGAGTGAAATACCATCCTTCCTTACCTTCCCTCACACCTGCCAAGCCACACGTGAATGATCAGTTAGCATTGCCTCTGTAACATAGTATTCCAGGCTGGGGTGGCTCAGATCTTTTCTTAGGCTCGTGATTTGCTTTCAGGCATTTTAATAGGATACAGCTGTTTCCTGCTGCTGTTGGCATGCTGTTTCAGAGAAACGGTGGTTACTGCCCGGGCTGAAGCTCGCCCCAGGCCTGGCCTAGTCCTCGAAGCTCATGGCGACACAAATCACCTGAGACGCTGAGGCTGGCCTTGAGTCAGACAGACAAACTCCGCTCTGTGCTGTGCAGCACCCCCAGCCAGCACCAACCGGCCATGATGGGATTCCTATGTCCTAGGGCTGAACGTTTGATTACCCTTATTATCTTAGCTTGCTTTGGCTATAAATTTTATTAGTGGCCATAAAATTATCCATCCACAGCATTTGACTCAGTGACCTCCTGCAAAAGAGAATTTCACAACTGGCCATACACAGGGCCTAGGAGGGCTGCCTTTCCTTCACCCTCAATTTATAGCCCTACCTCCAGTGCTCTGCCCTGCAGGATGAGAGTCTGCAAACAGAAGAGGCTGCTCACGTTTCAGGATTCTCATTATCGGGGTCAGATCTGGCCCCTCAGCACCTGATAACTGTTTTCTTTTATCCTTTGTGTTGCTAGAAGGTGAAGGGACAGGCCGCCTGCCTGCTCCAGGAAGGGCCGAGATGCAGGCAGGATTCAGCAAAGGGTCAGCTGCATGTCTCTTTGGGGTTCCTCCCTTAGAGTTCTTTCTCTTTTTCTTTTTCCTTTTTTTCCTTTTTTTTGAGACAGAGTCTAGCTCTGTTGCCAGGCTGGAGTGCAGTGGCGCAATCTTAGCTCACTACATCCTCTGTTCACTACAATCTCCGCCTCCTGGGTTCAGCAATTCTCCTGCCTCAGCTTTCCGAGTAGCTGGGACTACAGGTGCATGCCACCACGCCCAGCTAATTTTTGTATTTTTAGTAGAGACGGGGTTTCGCCATGTTGGCCAGGCTGGTATCGATCTCTTCACCTCGTGATCTGCCTGCCTCGGCCTCCCGAAATGCTGGGATGACAGGCGTGAGCCCCCACGCCTGGCCCCTCCCTTAGACTTCTTAGTTCCAACATGTGCAGCTTAAGGTAGAGATCGAACTGTTTAGGAGTCTCCTATAACGGATGACACGGTCCTACCAGGAAGTTTGCAGCATTTCCACAGAGGCATGTGAATTCACCTTGCAGGTATGCGGTATCACAACACTTACTCCTCGCTCTGCTCTGGGGAGTGTTTTCGGTGACACAGTCAGTGGCGCATAAGGAAACAAGCAGAGCAGCTGGCATGATGAGATCAGCTTCAACCTCAGAGGCCTCCGAGGATGTGAAGTCAGGCGGTCTCATACATCACCATCATCATCATCACCACCATCACCACTTTTGAGCACTTATCATAAGCCAGCTTCTGTTCTAAGAGCTTTATATGTATTGCCACATTTAATCCTGACGACGACCCTATGAAGTAGGTTCAACTGTGATCAAGTAAGAGCTTCAATTCTGTCTGACACCTGGCAAGGCCCTGAGGCAGGTAAGGCCGGGACTTGGTGTCTGGCTGTTCTTGAGTTTATACTGAGAAGCTCAGGCCCACATCACCCAGAGAATGTACAGCTCAAGGAGGGCTACCCTCTTCAGAAAATGTGCTAACAGCAAAAGGTTTTATTTTAAAAAAAGAATCATTTGAGGCCAGGCGTGGTGGCTCACACCTGTCATCCCAGCACTTTGGGAGGCCAAGGCGGGCGGATTATCTGAGGTCAGGAGTTTGAGAACAAGCTGGCCAACATGGAGAAACCCCGTCTCTACTAAAAATACAAAAATTAGCCAGGCATGGCGGCACACTCCTATAAGCCCAGCTACTTAGGAGGCTGAGACAGGAGAATCACTTGAATCCAAGAGGCGGAGGCTGCAGTGAGCCAAGATCACACCACTGCACTCCAGTCTAGGTGATAAAGCGAGACTCAGTCTCAAAAAAAAAAAAATTAAAAAAAATCATAAGAATCATTTGAATAAGTGATCATAATTAGGATTATTTGAATAACTGAGCACAATAAGCTCTCTCTATCCAGTGTTGTGCGATGTTTATGATCAAATAAAAATAAAATAAAATAAAATGGTCTGAATCCGGATGTAATTGATTTCACTTTCAATTTCCAACTCAGAAAACTCAGACTGAGTAGTCACAATGAAATCACAACCCTCATCAACTCAACCCTGATGTCAGGGTTGGACCAGAGGCTACTCCTAGGCCAGCTCCTGCATACAGCATCACCTGGGGGCGGCTCTTCTACTGGGGGAAGGCAACCATTGTTTCTCAGCTCTAAACAGTCAACCAAGAGCCAGTGCCCCAGGAAGCATGTCTTGACTACTTGTTTCTGTAAGGCCGCTGGGGCTTGGACACGCCCGTCCCTCCCAGCGCCTGGGAATTCCGTCACCACTCCGTGATCAGCATCTAGATCCGCCTGGTAGCCTTCCCAACGCCCACCCCTGAAGCAACCTCTGCACCCGGCACCTAGCCCACCGCTGGAAAAACCCCCACCCAAAAGTTTCAAAAAGCCCCGCCAAACTCTGCCCAGTGGCACTCTGCCCCAATTACGTCATTCTTCCTGAGGCGGCCGCTCACCAAAGATCCCGCCTACCTACTAGTAGTAACTTGCCCCCTCCACATCCTGTGTCCCAATATCCAATCAAGTACCTTATGCTTTGTCTCCCTAGTATCCAATCAAACGCCTTCACTCCCTATAAAGCCCCTTGCCCTGGAAAGTTGGGCGCGACTTCTCTGGCCCTCTCCTGGACTGTAGAACCTCACCCGGGAGCCAAATAAAGAGAACTTTAATTTTCTTATACTGGCGTCAGTTTCCTTATTTCAACTCAGCAATATACCTTACAGTTTCCTGCACTGAGTGACCACGCCAGCCCCCCCACAGGACTCCAAGCCCATCCTTATGATACCGGTGTGGTCCCTCGGACCCTGTCAGTGCAATCCTCAAGCCTAAAGCATGCTTGCTGTACAGCTGACTCTTGCCAGTCTCTCCGCAAGTAAAGATCAACCTCAGGGCCGTAGAGACTGCGTCTGTTCTCCTCAGTATTACCAGCACAGGACAGTGTCTGGATATGGAATGTATCTAACAAATACTTTAATTCATACATCGATTAACAGATGCATGCAAATGAAGATGAACTCAATTTAGTCGGGATGGGGTTGTTGGAGTTGTGCTTGTTTCTAAGGGATAAAAGCTTGTTTTCACTTGATTTTGAACATTGTGAATAGGGTACAGAAAGCTTTATTGAATCAACTAAGATGCTTCGGCATATACATAATTCAATACAGTGGTAATAAGACAAATTGCTGGAGTTGGGGAAGAAAGGGCAAACAAGGAACAAAGCCAGACAAAAGAACAGAAAGAGAAGCATGGAAAAGAGGAAAACAAAAGCAGTGTACATGAAGAGATGAAAGTGGGGGGAGAACACCAGGAACTGCTCATTTCAGTCAGTTTCAGTGTGAGCGTGTGACAGCCATAGCTGGAGAGCTGTGGAATTCTCTGGAATATGGGCAAGTAATCATAGGAATCCAAGAGGGAGAGGAGAGGAGAAACCAAGCCCAGAGCCGAAAGTCCCCTGCCCTGCCGCGCTTCTTCCCCATACCAGACATGAGTTTCAGCTGCACTCAGAGCTCTGGGGTACTAGAAGATGAAATGTACAAACTGACCAATTTAAAGATCCCTGTCCCAAAATTGAGCCATCCTCTTTCTTTTATCCATTTAAAAAATAGACCTGGGATGGGCGCACTGTAATCTCACACCTGTAATCCCACCACTTTGGGAGGCCAAGGCAGGCAGATCACTTGAGGTCAGGAGTTCCAGAACAGCCTGGCCAACATGGTGAAACCTCATCTCTACGAAAAATACAAAAATTAGCCGGGCATGGTGGTAGGTACCTGTAGTCCCAGCTACTTGAGAGGCTGAGACAGGAGAATCACTTAAACCCAGGAGCTAGAAGCTGTAATGAGCCAAGATCGCACCACCGCACTCCAGCCTGGGCGACAGGGCAAGACTCTGTCTCAAAAAAATAACAATAAATAATAGAATAAAATAAAAAATAGACCTAACCTTTGAAGAAAAGAGCTTGGAATTTCTGATGATTGAATACGAGCTTTATGTAAGTTTTGCAGAATGGCATTGTTGATTAGTCATGCTGCCAAGGGGAAGCCCAATAAGATTAGGAGGCTGAACATTCGATTAGCTGAACTGATGCAGCGTTTAATTCTCATACAGATCATGGCCATTTCCATCCACGGTTCATCTGCCATGTCTTTCTTGTCTGGAAAGGTCATCATCATGCATCTCTAAGCAGTCCCTTCCCAGGATCTATGTCACCTACATTCCCAAGTTCTTCACTGAAGTCTTGGCTAATGTTTCAAGGAAACCGGCAGTGCATTTTACCCTGGGCAACCCCACATCACAGCGCGAAGGCGATGCCTAAACTGGAGACAGGCTGGACCAAATCAGATTATCACCCAGTGCCTAGCAAAGGGCAGGTCAGGCAGCAGGCCCCTGGTCAATGTGGCATCATTAAGTGTTAAGAACCAACTCTGGGGGCTGAGCGTGGTGGCTCATGCCTGTAATCCCAGCACTCTGGGAGGCCGAGGCAGGCAGGTCAGGAGTTCGAGACCAGCCAGGACAACATAGTGAAACCCCGTCTCTACTAAAAACACAAAAATTAGCTCAGTATGGTGGTGCACACCTATAATCCCAGCTGCTCGGGAGGCTGAGGCAGGAGAATGGCTTGAACCCAGGAAGTGGAGGTTGCAGTGAGCCAAGATCGTGCCACTATACTCCAACCTGGGTGACAGAGTGAGACTCTGTCCCACCCCCCTGACAAAAAGAACTAAATCTGGGTTCTGGGCATGGCTTGATGGGAGCAGCATGGGAGGCGGTGGGCGAGTCATTTCCCCTCTTAGCCCCAGTTTTGTGAGACTGCCCGTGGAAAGGCCAGAGGGCATGCTGCTGAATATGCCCTGTGCTTCCTAAAGTCATAATCACATATAAAGCAGGAACAGTTAAGAGATATTCCCATGACATCTCTAAAATATGCTCCTGACTTAACATTTGAGTGGCCTCTGTGCAAAAGCAAACATATCAAAAATCACAAAACATAAATTCCCTGCCAAAGTGGGAAAAAATTCCCAAACTGTCAGTGGTGAACAAGAACAATTTTGTTTAAGAGTCAGCTGCTTGCTCCAGAGTGACGCAGCGGCTTACATGGTTCCAGTTTTGACTTGACATCAAACCTTGTATTCTGTTTACCAACTGCAGAAACACCAAATCCTACACAACTCAGAAAGCAACTTTTAAAAATGGAGCTGGCAAAGTCCTCAAATCTATTCTAGGCTAAGTTCCAGGCGTACACATGAAGATGCCGAAGTCCAAATTGGTGGGATGGGTTATCTCGATTCACACACCTAGTTCACGCCATAGCCAGTTAATCGTGGCACTTACTGACGCATACCAAATACATACAATTGGCCAAAAATGCAAAAATTAGCCAGGCGGGGTGGCACGTGCCTGTAAGCCTAGCTACTTGGGAGGCTGAGACAGGAGAATCGCTTGAACCCAGGAGGCAGAGGCTGCAGTGAGCTGAGATCACACCACTGCACTCCAGCCTAGGTGACAGAGCAAGACTGTGTCTCAAAAAAAAAAAGAAAAAAAAGAACCATTTAAGAAACATTTGAATAAGTGATCATAATTAGGATTGGTTGAATGTATATATTTGAATATATATATTTATGTATTATTTGAATACATATATATATTAAAAACCAACAATAGGACAGCAGAACTCTGAAATGACTGAAAATCCTAGAAATACAGAGAAGGAGAAAAAGAGTCTCCACAGGTTAGCCATCAGCCAGGGGCTCAGTTCTACCGAAATGACCAGCTGTGGGACCTTAAACAAGTCAATTAACCTCTCTGCATCCTCATTTGCAAAATCACAGCTCTGCCATAAGGAATATTAACTAAAAACACTCTCAGCCATCTCTCTCCTCTGATAAAAATGGCTTAAGAATCAAAACCAACGCTCTAAAGCCTCTAATTGCAAACCTGCACACGGCTAGGCAAACATTTGTGGGCTGATCTTGTGAAGATATTTGAAATTGTTCTTCTGCCTATTCCCTTTGGAGATCAGGATCCCTTACTCTATAAGGCTGAAAATCTAAACCTTCACATCATTCCCACATGTCCAGAATTCAAAGAACAGCTCGTCAGGGTTGCTTACTGGGAAACTCTGTTTCATTATTCCTAATTAGGACTGATCCTAATCTTGTCACCAGACCCATAACAGACTTTGCATCTGATGGTTTTCTAAACTGGTTTACCCAACGCATTTGGATGACTAATAAAATACGCTTATTTACATGTGTGTGTTTTTCTTTTCTATTTCACTAGTAAAAATGCCATTAAGAATGCTTTAAGAAGTGTAGTAATGTTTTGACCATTCTCTAAGTCCTTCCTAAAACCTGAATTCTCAAATTTAGGGATATGTAAAAATCCTGGACCTCAGGAAAGGCAAAACTAAACTCCAAATTAACTTTTTGCTGTTGTTGGGTTTCTTAAGGTCTGTACAATGTTCTAATCACCTCTCCGCTTTCTGCTTCATTAGCACAAAGACAAAGCTCTTCTGTGCAAGTTGACTCCAGAGAATTGTAGAATCTGATTATGTCTTCACTAAATAAATATTCTGCTTTTTTTCCCTGTTGTGGCGGTAACATTCCATCCAGTGTTCTAATTTCTCTGGTTGGTGGTTCTGCTCAAATTTCTCCTCTGTTCATTTAAGATGCTGGTTTTTGCTTCTATTCTGCCTGCGATGGCATTTCCCAAAGCTTGGCTATACTTTCCACTTGTTAGAACTTTAGAATATGGGTCAGGCCTAGCAGAGTCAACACCAACTAGCTTATTGTGAGCATATCTAACTAGATTCCCCGAGCTAATAAACCAGAGCCAGCAAGGTTGGCATTCCCCAACACGTCAGGATCCCACAGCCCTGAGGGCGCTTTATTCTCAGAGCTGGACCCGGGAGTTCATCTCTTCATATCTGCCCTTCTGTTACAAACCTTGAGTCCCTGGAGTCTGCTATTTTAAACAGAGCCAATCTTTCAGGATTCTTGCCTTTTATACACACTTGAAAAGCTATTCATCTAATCCTGAGTTAAAAGACTCTATGCTACATTAAAAAAAAATCAGTCTCATCGGAATTTCTCAAAAATGAATTGTCTCTTAACAACCTTTTGAGAGAAAGCAGCAACATCTCAGCTAAGTCTGTCCTTTCCCTACCCCATCCCCAAACCACGATTCTACCACTCGTAAAGTAACATTGAGGTCTGCGGTGTTTCCATGTATGTAGGGCAATGATACAAAACCAGCAGCTCTCAGATCCAGAGCCTGCAATCAACCAGGCCATCTCCGAAAAGAAGCCAGTGACCCCAAACTACAATTTTTGATACAAACTGAGAATATATAACACTTGCAGTAAGCCCATGTTAGCATGGACAACAAGATATCCACTCTGAAAGGTCAGTTCCATGAGGGCAGGAAATCAACCTTGCCTTTAGAGGGACTTTTACTTCCCTAAATAGTACCCTTGGAGTCAATATTGAAAACTATACTATTTGCATTTCTGCGGGGCTCACCACCAGCAGAATTCTAAAACGTTGGCAAGAGCGAAACATGTACACGTTTTGTAGTTAGCTTAAGATTTAGTAGAGGGTTTTCCCCCCTAGAGCCTGAGAGGAGGCCAAAGAAACACACACACACAAACACACACCCGTGCACGCACACACACACAGACATCAGAACTGCTCTTCCAACAGGGAGGAGGCTCAAGTCATGTTTTTCAGAAAGAATGAAAACTATGCCTTTGGGGAAAGAATGCAAAGAAATAGCTTATGAAATATATAAAGACACATTTGAGAATCAGTAAATATGCCCATTGAGGAAATACATAGAATAAAGAACCTCAAATTAGATTAGTCCTTAAAGGAACACATCCAAAAAGTGGGGCTGGGCGTTATGGAAGCTTGTTCCTTCTATAAACCTTTAAGAACAATACAACTAGCCAAGCTGGGCAGGGTGGCACGCTCCTGTAGTCCCTGCTGCTTGGGAGGCTGAGGAAGGAGGATCACTTGGGCCTAAGAGTTTGAGTCCAGCCTGGGTAGCATAGCAAGATCCCACTTCTACAAAGACATTTTGAAAAAATTAGCCAGACATGGTGGCACACATCAGTAATCCCAGCTACTGGGGAGGCTGAGACAGGAGGATCACTTGAGCCCAGGAGTTCAAGGCCGCAGTGAGCTATGATTGTACCTCTGCACACAAGACAGCAAGACCCCATTTCTAAAGATAAAAATAAATACAACGCGCCAGCTGTCTAGACTTATCAAAATGAGATGTCAGATGCCGGGCGGAAAACTCTTCGCAGCCATGAGTTTTTCTGATGTGTAAACACTTCTAAAGTCTAGAATCTAAACCACTATAGCCCCTAATCACTATGTTGTAATTTTATTAATGTCCTAGACCGAGCTAGCCCAGAGTACACCTAGCGTGTACCAACCTTCCCCTTTTTTCCGTTGATTTCCGTCTGAGTCAGCTTTCAGTGTGACATATCTGTAACAATCCTATGTCTTTTATTTTTCAGGCTCATTCAGCTTATTTCTTGCTATTGTCTCCCTGTGTACATTTATACATGTCCAACCCTGTATCCTAATTTGGGTTCAGGGATTGAGCTCACTCCAGTTCACAGACTGACAGTTTGCAACTAGGCATTGGGAAGGGAAAGGCAGTATTTATGAAAGATGCTTTATCTTCAAATTCTGGAAAACCTTCCCTCCAATCCAGGTCACCATGGGAATCGCCTGCCACATCCAAGGGTCAAACATAAAAAGGCGGCAGTGGGAATGAGAGGCGTGGGCTCTGTACCCAGCAAGCCTGCCAAACCCGCAGACAGGAGGGACTCAGATGAAGGCACCCCGTTTAAAGGAACTTTGTTCTGTTGGTGCTTTGTTTAAATCCCAGAGTGGGAGATGACCTACAATAAGCCACTTGAACTTTTTTTCTCTGTAATTCTCCAGCTGAAATACAGTATGTGGGAGTTCTTTCAATAGCAGCTACGCATGCCTTTCAGAAGCTAAATTAGAATACTCCACAGCTACCAAGGTGGAGAACAGCAGCTCAACAACAGCCTTGCGAGCTGAGGGCAAGCCGGCCCAGCCTCTCCCTACATAGCCCCATCAGGCCTAAGGGAGCCCCAGTCTTGCTTAGCCCACAGGCCAGGAGCCCCAGCCTGAAAGTGCTAACTCTCTCCTCCCTGTTGACTGCTCCTGTTTGCACTATGTGTGTGTGTGTATGTGTGTGTGGGGGGGGGTTTTTTTTTTTTTTTTTTGAGATGGAGTCTCGCTCTGTCGCCCAGGCTGGAGCGCAGTGGCATGATCTAGGCTCACTACAGCCTCAGCCTCCCAGCCTCAAGCAATTCTCCTGCCTCAGCCTCCTGAGTAGCTGGGATTACAGGCATGTGCCACCACATCCGGCTAATTCTTTTGTGTTTTTATTAGAGATGGGGAGTCTTACCATGTTGGCCAGTCTGGTTTCGAACTCCTGACCTCAAGCAATCTGCCCACCTCGGCCTCCCAAAGTGCTGGGTTCCCAGGCGTCAGCCACCACGCCCAGCCTGCTGTTTGCACTGTTGCTTATCTATTGGAAGCTGGATAATAAGAACAAACTCAGCTAAACTAAATTGGTCCTTTGTTTGCCATTAGCATAAAAATTTTATGTAGGAACTAATAAAAACATACTTTATGTGTGCAGTTACATGGGTTTACACGGGCAATAATATCCAGCAAGTTATATCCATAAATTCAGTTATAGACACTTAGGAATAAATATTTTATCCTTCCCAATGTTTTTGCTTATTGGAAGGAAGCTGTGAACACAGACGGTTATGGCAAATCTGAGGCTTCTAAGGGCCCTTATGTCTCCCTGGATGCCTGTGAGATCAGAAAGGTCCTTTCAGAAGTTTCTGGATAATTTTCACACTTCTTTAGCCCCTTCAGAACTCTACATTAATCAGACCTCCAATTCACATAAATGGAAAGCTTTTTACAAAGCTTTCAAAAAACAAGTCGCTTTTGAAGTGAGTTCAGGATTTCCTTAGAATTTTTTAAATTAAACAAAAAGATGCCATTCTCTTCTCAACTGGGACCTCGGGGCAGATTGACAATAGATTTAATTAAAGAAGCTTTAATGAAATCCAAACCTAACCAAAAAAAAAAAAAAAAAAATGGGGTCATTGGCTATTCAGCTTTCCCTTCAGTAATTTACTCTAAAATACACTGAATGAGTTAGGTGCTTTTTTTTTTGTTCTGTATTTTTTTTCCTCCTAGAGCTGAGCTTTCCGACAGAAATACAGTGAGAGCCACAAATGCAAACCACATATGAAATGTGGGCTTTTCTAGTAGCCACATCAAAAAAGTAAAAAGAAACAGGTGAAATTAACTTTAATAACATTTCATTTAGCCCTATATATCCAAAATATTATCATTTCAACATGTAATCAATATAAAAAATGTACTAATGAGGTATTTTACATTCTTTTTTTATGTACCAAGTCTTTGAAAGCTAATGTGTACTTTATACAGACTAGTCACGTTCAGTTCAGACTAGCCACGTCTCAATGCTCAGTAGCCACATGTGGCTGACGGCTCCCAGAAGGGGTAGCAGGGGTGCAGAGAATCCTCAACTAGCCAAGGAAAAGGTAATTTCAACAACAACAACAAAAATCTCACTATCTATGTGATTGTTTTAAGCCCTGTGGGCATACCTCCCTCAGGTTACAATTATGAATTTAGAATACTAGAAGCTCAGAAAATATTAAAGTTATATGCCATTTTAAGAGTCCAATTTTTTCTTGTCCGTAACCCATGGTAAAATAGGTGAGAGTAAAGTAAATCAAGCGAAAAGACAAATACTTAGAGCAGCCAAAAAGAGAACCTACGTCCAAGTTATCAGAGTGACATTAGAAAATAGTACCAATCTGAGGCAGGGCACCGTGGCTCATGCCTGTAATCCCAGTACTTTGGGAAGCCAAGGCGGGCGGATCACATGAGATCAGGAGTTCAAGACCAGACTGACCAACGTGGAGAAACCCTGTCTCTACTAAAAATACAAAATTAGCTGGGCGTGGTGGCACATGCCTGTAATCCCAGCTACTCAGGAGGCTGAGGCAGGAGAATTGCTTGAACCTGGGCAGTGGACGTTGCCGTGAGCCAAGATCACGCCATTGCCCTCCAGCCTGGGCAACAACAGTGAATCTCCATTTCAAAAAAAAAAAAGAAAGAAAGAAAATGTTACCAATCTGATCATCTACCAGCCTTTAAAGTCCCTGAAGCTTCTTAAATACACACCACAGTGAAATATCTTCTATATAAAATTGAACCCTCAGAAAATGAGAAGCCAATGTTCTTTCCACATAACTTTTTTTCTTCAAAGAAGCAATATACCAGATTTCTATAGCCTTTTATAAAGTAGCATCCCTCACTCTTCTGCCATCCCTTTTTCTTAGTATAGATACTAGAAATATCTATAAAGGGTATTTTGAAAGTAGGGATTATACTAAGAAAGAAAGGAACTGAACATCGGGATTGTAGCTCTGATTTTCTTTAAAGTAAACTTTGGCAAATTATTCAGCTTCTCTGTGACTAAACGTTACCATCTGAAAAATCATCTCAATAATTCTAAGTCTGATAGCCTGCAAGTGTTAGGCGTACTTTTTACTCAATGCATTGTTATATTTAATAATGCATATTGGCGCATCTTAAGCAAGTTTTTCTGGAGGGCAGGGACCAGAATTGCTGAATATACCCTTTACCAAGCTAAGCAAAGCTCTGCGTGCACAGAAATGCTTAATTATCATGTGTGTTGCTTCTGTTGACGTGTAAGATGCGTGAAAGTGCTGAGATAAGGATTCTAAGTAAATGGAAAGGTATTTCTGTTTCTAGATTCTTAAGAGTGTGTTGTCCTGATATGAAACAAAGATTTTCAAAATGATCTTTTCTTCCTCCTCAAGGATGAAAGGAAGACCTTCTTGGCAGTAAGTCGGATTGACAACAGGGGAATCTGAAAATGATCTCGAAGGATCTGATTTGTTTTTGTATGATTTAAATCAACCATGTATAAAATGTACATCCAAAATTTCTTGCCCCATCCCTTCCACCATACACAGGAAAACACTTCCCACAGAACGGAGTGGGCTTGGACTCCAGAGAACCTAGCCTCGGTTTTTGAGTGAACGAAAGGATGCTTGTAAATGAAATGTACCCTAAATAAGAAATATGTCTAACAGTTTAGAATACATAATAAGATGACAGATAGCAATAATAATGGTACAGTTAAAAGATTCTCAAAAAGAGACATCATAACTAAATGCAATCTGATTCTAGACTGGACCCCTAACTGGAGCAGAGACAATGTTGTAAAGGACATTATCAGACCAACTGAAAAAAAAAATTCAACAAGCACAATAGATAACATAAGGTATTCATCAATGTTCATTTTACTGAAGCTGAGCACTGCACTCTGTACATGAGAGAATATTCCATTTCCTAGGAAACATGCATTGAAGAACTTAAGGGTAAAGGCTCGTGGTATACGCCTCTTACTCACAAATGGTCCAGAAAAAAACAGTTAATCGTTGAGTACAGTGAATAAGGGTGTCCTTTGTACTATTTTAATTCTTGTGACTTTTCTGTATTTCCAGGAAGATACATATATCTATAATTTTGTAAAAATTTGTCATAATTTTATTAGGACCTTATTGAGGGCAATTCTTTGTCCTCTCTGTCTAATTTCAACAGTAAGCCCCTGGACTTTGATGTAGAAAATGCAAAGTGATGATTTGGCTGACCTCTGGTAAAGGGTTCACCTCTCATCAATGACCCTTCCACTGGCTATGAGCTTGGATCCCTCTGCTTGACTTCCCCATAGAAAGAAGCCTGGGCTTTGGGTGTTGGGTCTCAGGATCAGCCCAGGTGTCTGTCTCCTGCTCTCATTTCTGTGGACAGAGATTCAGGAGGAGTCTCTGCCGAAGGTCAAAGCAAGCTTTACTGTGGCTCTGCTAGCTGATAAGGCTCTGGGTAAGGAGATAACCACAGGCTCCGTGAACCCTGGCTGCCTACGCCTCCACCGCAGGAAGCCAGGATTACTTTATCGAGGGTCAAGGGACCTGTGGGAACCGCCTGGATCAAAGAGTAAAGGAACGGGTTTGTGAAGGTATTTTTATTGCCTTCCGCCACCCCACCCCCAGAACTCCCTAATCCTTCAGTTCAAGATGGAAACCTCCAAATAAAAGAGAAACATGGAAGCAGAGCAGAGCCAAACCCTAGACGTCAACAAATCCACCTTGTCTCCTGAGGCAGGAGTCTTTTTCCGGGTCATCAGTCCCTCCGTTCTTTTTGAGATCTTCCAAAGATGGGAAGCTCCCGACTTCACAAGGCAACACATCCCATGCTTGTTTAACTCTGATCATTAGAAAGTTCTTTGCAAGTCAGCCAAAAACGACTTCCCTAAAAGCAAGGAATTTGAGAGCAGGAAACTTGTCCTCATCTGGATCTGGTCCACATGCCCTTAGAGAGCAGGTGCATAAGAAATAACTTGGAAATGAACAAATCATTTAATGGAGAGTCTATTCATTGGCTCCTACTGTATTCTCAGGAGCAATATAAATCATGTCCACCGTCTCTTCCAAACTACAGCATCTCAAACATTTAAGACACTTGCATGCTCCCCTTCTGTTTTCTCTGATCCAGCCCCTAGTCCCCCAAATCTCATAACTATGCCATTTATTACACAGTTTTAAAAACATGATTAGTTATTGCCACTGACTTTCCTTCACTCATTCACAATCATTAGTTCATTTATTTACTCATTTTTTTCTAAAAGGAATTTGTAGTTTAAAAAGTGGGAGAGTGTGATAAATATAATAAGGTTAATAAGCTAGAAAGGAACATGTGGAAAACAGGATCAAGAGGAGAAATCTACCGGCCTGGGCAACGTGGCAAAACTCCATCTCTACAAAAAATACAAAAACCAGCCGGGCGTGGTGGTGCATGCCTGTAGTCCCAGCTACTTGAGAGGTTGCAGTGGGAGGGTCACTTGAGCCTAGGGTGGTAGAGGATGCCGTGAGCCTTGATCATGCCACAGCACTGCAGCCTGGGCAACACAGCGAGACTATGTCAAAAAAAAAAAAAAAGAGGAGAAATCTAGCATGTCAAGTGAAAAGCTTAGAGAGTTCTTATGATTGACAACAAAACTTGATTCTAACATTTCTGGCACGGAGGTGAATAGGGAAACATCATATATTTCACAACTCCTTATTACAAAGATAAAGACGACTAATTCCATAGAAGAGACAAGGTTAGTCCCTGTGTCAAGGACAGATGTCTTATGTAGAGCAGTGTAAGCCAGGAAACTGAGCCATGTAATGGAGAGTTTGCATCTGTACTCACAGCTCACAGCAGACGCTAAGCAAAAATCAAATCGTTGTTTCTTATAATAATTTACAACAAAGGCTTGAAGGCATAAGATTGAGACACAATTTTGAGTGATTATAAAAAGCATTATGTTGATGTCGTCCCAATATATACATGTTTTCTTCAGTATTTTAATTTTATCCAAAGGTATAACTTAGAATAGATAGGTAACTTGTTAGTCATCTTCTAAATGACTGCCCCTTAACAAAACTGTTCCTCTCGTGGGATTTGGGGCACCAGAGAGAAGGCTGTGTAAGATTATACGCTCCCGTGAGAGTCTGAAGTACCCTGATCCCATATTTTTGATGAAGTGGCTTCATAAATTTTAGAAGCCATATAAACAAAAAGTAAAGTTAATATTTTGTTATAAAAATGAGGACCTTAAACAAAGATGTCACAAGCCTGCTGTCAAACAGAAGCAGGCCACTGAGGTGCCTACTCAGTAAAGCCAGGATTTTCTGCAGGGCATTGTTCTGAGAGAGCAGGCTGTCACGGGTGTTAATTTTTTACACCACCATTGCTAGGAAGAACAGTTTCCCCCAGTTCTACAGGTTAAGAAACTCAAGCTGAGGCTTTCAGAGGTTTGCCAAAAGGTCACAGAGCTCAAAGTAGCCAAGGAAGGATGTAAATGTCAGGCTGTCTGGCTCCAAATTTGCCCTTTGCCTATGATATCACCTGGGCTCCCTGGGGCTCACGGCGCAGTGAAGAAATACGATGTCACATGGGTAGGCTGACGTGATTACGACACTTTGGGGGGTATATCAGATTGCCCCAGGCGTAAAGTCAGGTCTAGACAGGAGCATGCTGGTTAAGATTTAAACACCAGCTTTCCAGGAAAGCAAGGTCCCTGGTTTCACAGCACTTGCCAATTCCTGCGGTGTAAATCCTCCCGTGATGGCTCACGCTTGGCTCCAGCACACTGCTGGGTCTAGAGGGCTGCTGCCAGAAGCCACATCCGAGAAAGTCTACACGGCACCTGGTCTGGTCCTCAGTGAACAGGGAAGTTTCCTGTTTTCCTTCATGGCACCTCCTCCACTACCACCTAACTTGTTTTTAAAAGTTATTTTATAATTTGAGCTGTTTCTGGAAAAGGAAAGAAACAATAGATAATATAAGAACCAAATCAAGCAAATCAAGATCCCAGGAAAAAACCCAGAGCCAACCTACTCCTGAGTAATATCCATCCTGGAAAACCAGAGCAGCCTGAAACACTCCCAGAGTGAGTGCATTTTCAACATCGACGTGCGCCCAAAGCTCCTGAAATTTGAACCTAGAATTACATTATGCCTGCTCAGTGTTGGAGCCAAAATCACACTGCTTACTTTTGAATGAGCTCTGCAATATTGCACACAGAGGCAAATGAAGAAATAGTAACGACTGTGTTTAAGAAGTGGTAGGGCCTGAATAATGCTTCCAACGCCTAGCAATTTCACCTACTAAAAAAATTCCTTGAAGGTAGTTTTCAATGCTTTTTATTTTTATTATTTTTATTTTTTATTTTTTGAGACAGAGTCTCACTCTGCTGCCCAGGTAAGTGTAGTGGTGCGATCTCAGCTCACTGCAACCTCCGCCTCCCTGGTTCAAGCCATACTCCCGCCTCAGCCTCCTGAGTAGCTGGGACTACAGGCATGTGCCACCACATCTGGTTGATTTTTGTATTTTTAGTAGAGATGGAGTTTCGTCATCTTGACCAGGCTAGTCTCGAATTCCTGACCTCAGGTGATCTGCCTGCCTCAGCCTCCTAAATGCTGGGATTACAGGTGTGAGCCACAGCACCCAGCCTGCTTTTTAAATATATATATTTAAAAAATAATTCTGGTTAAAGATAGTGGATTAAAACATGCATGGAGCACTCTCTCTCCTGAAACCCTAATAAAATGACAATAGAGGATTTTTAAGATGGCATAAACTCACAAGGACAAAGAAAATGGGAGAGGAAGCGACAGCAACAAGATTCTGAAAGTTGGAACCACGACAGGTGACTGGAAACCGACTTAGCAGATCCAAAGATGAGCCTCGAGCTAGTGAGAGGCAAAGCTGCAAAGAACACACTTCAGACCTCAAAATCCCCAAAAGGCTCAAGAGTTGGTGGCCCCAGCTACCACAGGCAGTGGGCACAGTGGTGGAGCTAAGGCCAAGGGGACTGACTGCAACTCTGTATAAAAAGCAGTGAAAATCCTCAATCCTTTTCTCTCCTCCAGGTAGCTGGGTGACTGTACCTCCCCACCTGACAGAGAGTCAAGGTTTGTTCTTGGAGAGAATAAGACACAGGACATCCAGACTAGAACACACTAGGCTCAGTTAGAAGCAGGAAACTGAACACAGGGGTTTTAAGTCACAGTTGACACACTGCATTTGAAACCACCCTTGTCTTCTTCCTCTTAGCTCCCCAAAAATGACAGCCAAAATTTACGCCCAGCAAGCTGGAAATCAGAAGAGGCTTTCCTGGGAGATCTCAACAAACAAAAGAACCAAGGAAACTGAAGGAAATGGTTTCTTTAGGTCATCATACAGGCAAGACCACGCTCAACACTCCCTTCCATGCTCCTGCTTGAGTTGTTCTGTGCCTCACTCCTAAATAAGATCAGAGCCAAGGATCACCAAATACTTGAGGAAAGCATGTGACACAAAAGAGAAGAAAACAAAACAGCAGCAGCCATCTTTGGGGAAGGGGAAACAACACAGGAAGAATAAAACGGAAACAGAACAAAACAAAACAAAACCAGGTATCAAACATTTTGAGAGATCAATGAAAATACTGCATCCATGAAGCAAGAACAGAATGCCATAAAAAAGGAAGATGCAGAGACAAAGTGACCACAAAGAGAAGCTCCTGGAAATTAAAGTTCTTACAGCAGAAAGGAAAATCTCAATAGAATATTTATAAGATAAAGTTTTTAAAAAGTTTGACAAGAAAAAAAAGACAAATTTTTTTTTTTTTTTTTTTTTTTTGAGACAGAGTTTTACTCTGTCACCCAGGCTACAGTGCAGTGGCGTGATCTTGGCTCACTGCAACCTCTGCCTCCTGGGTTCAAGCAATTCTCCTGCCTCAGCCTCCCAATAGCTGGGATTATAGGCACCCACCACCACACCCACCTAATTTTTCTATTTTTAGTAGAGACAGGGTTTCACTATGTTGGCCAGGCTGGTCCTGAATTCCTGACCTCAGGTGATCTGCCCACCATGGCCTTACAAAGTGCTGGGATTACAGGCATGAGTCACCATGCTCGGTCCCCCAAAATTTTTAAACTAGACAATAAAGCCAAATAGTAGGAGTTACAAAAAGAGTGAAAAAGAAAATGCAAGGAAAAACACTGCCAAAAAAAAAAATTAAAGAATATTTCCTAAAACAGGCCAACATAGATTTGTAGACTGAAAGGCCTGCCAAGCGCCAGCCCAAGGGATGCCACTAGATCCACGCCAAAAGACGCCCTGTGAAATCTCACAACACTAAGGAGAAAGTCTTCAGGAGAGGAAGCGGGAGGGAAAGGGGAAGGGAGATGGAGATGTTTTACATAAATGATCCAGATTCAGACTTTTCAACAGCAACACTAGAAGCTCTAAGACCATAGAGAAACGCCTTCACGGTTCTGAGGAAGATGGCATCTAACCTGGACCGCTAATGCCTAGCCAAAAACCATGAATCAAGAGTTAAGGCAGATTAGAGAGAAATTTCAGACCCAAGATAACAAAAAATGTGTCCCTGTCGTATATTTAAATGAAAAGCTACATTACATAGCTCAGCTGCAAACAGCCTCTACGTAGACAGAGTAATACTTTTATATAAGCTTTACATAAATCATCATATAGGATATTGATCCAACCAGAATCATGACAGATTGTCAGGGCACTGGGAAGACAAGAAGTGAATATTCACAAGGTGTAGGATTGGGGTGGCTGGTGGCAGATCTAAAGGTCACATTTAAAGAACTAAATCTTCACGTTTCATAATGCTTACATAGAAGGCTGGTGATTCTCAAACTCTTGTTTCAGGACCTCTTCATAATCTTACAAATTATCAAGAGCCCCAGAGAGCTTTTCCTTTATTACTCAATATTTTTATCTTGTTTTTCCAATTTATTTAGTTTTCTATGTATTTATTAGGAATTCAACCCAAAACTCTCCTCCTCATTCTGTAACTCTGCTCTCAAAATGTTGCAACATAGTGGATAATCATTACATAATCATGACATCTTTCTGAAGAAATCTTTCCCAGGGTTTCCTCATCTACTCCGGTCTGGACTGGTTGCTCTGTCGTAAGATCAAACATAAGTCAAATATACACCTACCGATATTCACCATACCAGAAATTACATGAAAACTTTAAAATATTTTGCATTTACTTATTTTAGAATAATAATAAACCCACCATATGTTGGCATAAATAACATAGTGTATGAAATGTAGTTTTTTTAAACAAAAAATTAGTAAGAAAAGTGGCATTGTTGTTTTACATTTTCACAAATCTCTTTTTTTTTAGAGACAGGGTCTCACTTTGTGGCTCAAGCTGGATTGCAGCAGCATGATCTTGTAAGGCATGACCTTGAACCCCTGGCCTCAAATCCTCCCGAACTGGCCTCCCAAAGTGCTGGGATTACAGGTGTGAGCCACCATAGCCAGCCCACAGATCTCTTTAATGAGTCGCTTATATTATTTTGGTTATGTGGCTTATGTCTGGATATGTGGTTTCCATTGAAATATATGAAGAAAACCCAGCCTCATAGAGACATGTAGTTGGGATATGGAGTGTATTTTAATAGCCTTTTCAGGTAACTGTGGACACCGTCCTCAGAAATTACACTGAAAGTCAAGAAGTGGCTATTTCTTAAAATTTCACTGAAATGAGCAACCTGAAACTATTAAATATATTAATAAACTTTTAGTACCACATTGTACTAAAATCCATTAGGCTACCTTGTAGTTTGAATGGATCTTATGTTGCAAGACTTTGTAACATAATGCCAAGGTCATTTGGAAAATACCAGTTTGCTGAGTTACCTGTACCTTCCAGGTGTTGACACATTCCACTATATAGTATCAAAAAATCACATTTGTTAATATCACCACAAATCTTACCAGAAAAGTATTTTAGTACTGGAAAGCTTTCAGGTCCATGGTGGTAGAATCAAGTTTTCAAAATTTTATCTTTTAATTGAAAGCTCAAAATTTTATGTTTTTCTGAGACAGGGTCTTGCTATATTGCCCAGGTTGGTCTGGAACTTCCCTGGACTTGAGTGATCCTCCTGCCTCAGCCTCCCAGATGGCTTGGACTAAAGGCATGTACCATCATGCCAGCCCCAAATTTTATGATTAGTAAACAAACCATGTTATCCATTTTCCTTTAAGTGGCAAGCTTTCATTCCTTTTGAGAAAATGTCTTCAAGATACCTAGGTCTGAATAACCATGGTTTGCTATTCCTTCAAGTAAAAATGTATTCAACTGCTGGTGGGGAAAAGGCTAGCAGAGCTCGCAGCTAAGGCAACTGACCATCCTGTGCCACCCAAGTACTTCTCATGTCAACATGCCTTGCTTAATTCAATAAAATTATTTTTTCTGCCTCATCAGATAAACTCAAGTAACACTACACTTCTTAAAAAAAAAAAAAAAACCTTCAAATATCCAAATATATGACAATGAGCAATCTCATGACTAGCACAGCTTGCTGTGACCGCCTTGATTCACGCTAAGAAGCCAGCAGTTCACCCACCATTGCCTTTGCACCACTCAAGCAAATGGCAACATCGTAAAAAGGCAAATAGGGTTGGAGTAGTATGTAAAAATAGTTTTGATCTCATAAACCCGATGAAAGGGTCTTACAGACTCAAATGGTCTGTGGAGCACACTTTGAGAATTGCTGTAATAGGGAATCTATCACGAAGAAAATCAAAAGTATTCACTTGACTAGCCTTAAAAAAAAAAAAAAAGAAAAAAAAGAAAATCAAGAAGTAGCAACCTAAGAATATTAAAATATGGAGATAAATATTAATGAACCTTGGGAAAACAGGACACGCCCCACCGCATTTCCCGTGTTGGGCTGGTGTCTTTCACATCAGGTCTTATCAAATGATTCAGCTCTTTAAGTTCTGTGCATGTACCATTTAATTTAAAAACTAAGAGAAAAAACCCAACATTTTAAAAAATGTATACTTCATAGGTAACTTAAGCATTCTCCAAAACATAATTTACTGTGTCAAAGACTCAAGGGAGTATGGTATCTTTTCAGAGGGTAAACATGGTTATATGCAGTGAGCTTGAAATATAATTTCATTTTTAATGTTGATGCACTATAAGCTATGGCTCCCTATTAGCCAATTCTAGTAACAAAAATGGATAAAATTTAACTTATTCCAGTTCTGCCAGGAGGCTGTATACTTGTGTGGATATGTGAGTGTGTGTACATGAAAATGGGGTTTGTTGAGAGTGGACAGAGTGCAAACCCTCAGATCATGAAGCACTAGAGCTAACCTGGCCCGAGAGAGGGGAGGGAGGGAGGGAGG